>JAECUM010024124.1:0-14177 GCA_016617855.1 Megalonaias nervosa
TATATATATATATATATATATATATATATATATATATATATATATATATATATATATATATATTGGTGACTTAAGGATAATAAACTATAAATTCATGGAGCCAAACTTTGGAGTGACACTTAGATCAGGATACAAGTAGGAAAATTGACTGGTGAGTTCATAATAGAGAGCAATAATGGAACTGTACAATTAAAAGTGAGAGCTGAATAATAGAAATTTAATTAGTTTTATTAATCTTATTGTTATTTCATATTTATTTTATTATCGTCACGGGAGATAGAGTTAGTGGGAAGTGTGTGTGTGTGTGTGTGGTATTAATGTTATATGTCAATAAATGTCATTATTGGTATTATTTGTGCTGTTTGTTCTTTGAGTGATTATAGCCAGTCCTTAGCATTCACCCTCCCCTATATTAAGTATTTGACTATTAGTAAGATCGAAACTCTATTATGGCTCGATCGTACAGTGACCAAACTGTAAATCTTTACTGCAGATGCTAGATCTGATCATAGTCAGGAACTTGGGCTGTGTCTGAGCACATTTAAAATTTCCCCTTCAGAAAGCCTCTGTGTTGAGGCCAGAAAAATGTTAAAATGGTCCATGGGGTTAACATGGGATATTATAATGGGGTCAAGAGTATTTATGGGGGTCAAACGGGAATGGTAATATTTACAATTTTCTATACAAAAACACACATAACACAAACCCCTAAAATCCAGCACCGCTTTTTGATTACTATGCAAACACACCACATAGACAATTCAGCACCTGCTTTATTATTACTATGCAAACACACCCCTACCATCCAACGAAGAGGGTAGGAAGTGTTGACACACACAGTCACACACAAACATACAATCACAGACAAAAAGTATAAGGAAGTGTTTATAGACGTACTACTATACCCTTACATAAACACAAATACACCATCACAATAAACGAGGTAAAGAAGAATTTATGTTTTAGTTTGTCAACAATATAAACATATACAAATATAACACAGTTTTTTTTGCAAATAAAATTAGTATATCTCAATTCTATGGATCAGATTGGCCCTGAAAAGGGTCGTTTGTTTTCTGCTACCCCTTTCCCTTAGCGATTACACATCATTTGTTTTGCACCGCAGGCCGCACATATCTGTACCCAGTTCTTTCCAATTTATTTCCACGATGTTTTGGTGGAGACTACAAGTTTGAAAGTATGCTCTTTGGCCTCCTCCACCACCTCTGTCATCTAAATATGAGGTTTTCCTTGATCTTCATGTAGATGGTATTGAGGCACTGGAATCACCCACCCACCGCCATACTTTTCCTGATTCTTTATCTTTATTTCCTCTGCTCACGCCACCTTGATCTCAAACTTGCTCCTACACCACCTCCCGTACGAACCTCTTTGCTGTTGTGAGGTCAGTTTCTGCAGACATGACTTTGATTTGGGAAAAATAGCATTTCCTCTATCTGCTCTAGCAGGTACTTCACTCTCCCCATCAAAATGATACTATCTCTCAACTTTCCTACTTTACAATGTCAGTTAGTTGTCATTCTTCTTTCTTCTTTACGCTAATAGTATCCGCTGCGGATTGCGAGAGTAACGGACTGCTCTTGGATTACAGTACACGTTTGCCAATTTGTCCACGTGCGATTGGTTAATGTACGCACTGCGTGCTTAATTATTCGTCGTGCTGGTGTTGGGCACCCGTACTACGCTTTAAGATGTGCACTGAACACTTCTTAACGTTCGTGTCCGGAGACGGGAACGGAGGAGAGGGGGCGGGAAATTCTCGTTTCTACATCATTGCACGGCCCCTATCGATCCTCGATTGAAAAAAAATTATTCTTTCCTATTTTTAAAAGATGTCCTCTTGCGCACAGCGACTCGTATCGTTGCTTGCAATTTAACTATCAGTTAAATATAAATATATAATACCAGGGAGGACACATCTATCCTTTCTTGTGCTTTCGTTGTTTTTCTTAGCATTGAGTTCTAGCAGAAGGTTATACTTTCCCTCTTTTCCCGCTGAGAGGTATCCCATGATATTGTTGTATATTTTGAATCGATATAATTTGCTCCTGGTTATACGAATTCCGGGTATGTTTTCGGGGCTTTGAGAGTTTTCTGTATTTCCTTGAATATGCGTCTTTCTGCTCTATATTTACGACAGCCATTGATAACTTGTTGGAGCGATTCTGGGACGGGGCGATGTGGGCAGTTGATGCCCGCTCAGCTTTTACTTAGTAACAACCTTCCAAACTGCTGGCTAATATGGTTTTTCCATTTTTTAATCTTGTAATGATTTTAGTGTCATGTGGGTTCACCATGTTTGAGGCGCCGACATTTCTGCGTACTTACTTGTGCAGATTGTATGGGCTGCATCCTTTTGGACTGGTGTCCCATTCCCTCTGCCCTTTGTTATCAATATTTTGCCTAATTATACAGTAGATTTCCTGGACACTGTAGTCGGCATCTTTGTAAGTTCTTTCGTTTCCGTGTATGTCTGTATGGGAGGGCACCCACATAAATTCTACACTATAATTATTCCCATTCAGGATTCTGAGTGTCAAGTTTACTTCTCGTAGCAGATTCTCAAATGGAATAGTTGCCTGGCTCCAGGGATCTCAATACGCTAAGGGAATCGCTAATTATAACTGCCTTTGTTGTCTGGGGATTTAGAACCCATAGTATAAATGTCGATATATCCCACATATATACCGTCTGTCTCCGAGAGGATTTTCGCCCTTAGTTCTAGAGGTTTTTCATGTTTTGTCCCGTACTTGAGAGCATTAAAGTTTATTTTAAGGGTTTTGCATGTCCATGGGGTAAGGTCGGGAAACTTCTTCTTTTCTGCCTGGATATTGGTGATCTTTAGTTCTCTTTTTAATAGATGGATTTCACACACACACGCATCAAAGTTCGGGACCATTTTATGCCTAAAGGTCTTATCGCATCTGTCGATGATAGTTCTGCTAGGGTGTGACTTGTTGTGGATTGAGATTCTCGTCGCATACATCAGGAGTAATTCTTGTTTCCTCCTGGAATTTGTAGCTCCTCCCCAGAGGTACTTTTGAATGGACCAATGCAGATAGCTAGAGTTTGAAACTGAATTCGATCCAGTTTTTATAGGTTGGGGTTGGCCGAGGCATTCGCCTGGCACCCATAATCAATTGTTGATCGAATTAGTGTTTTATATAATGTGATAAAGTTTGTCGGTCCGCTCCCCAATCGGTTCCCTTAAGGTTCCTCATGAGGTTTAGTTACCGTCCACATCTACCCACTAGCTAAGATTTGTCTTTGTCCTTTGTTAGTTGCACATCAAATAGCATCACTTGGTATTTAGCCACTTTCTCAAATTTTATTTCTGTACTGTTTAGATTTAGTTTCGGCGGTTCGCTACGGGTTTTGTTATTGGGAGTAAATAGTACTCCTATTGTCGCTGAATCCCCATCTATTGGCCGATCAATCTATCTTATTCAGTCTTGTCTGCAGTTCACCCATCACAGCTTCACTGGATCGATTACCCGCTATTCAGATTCCGATGTCGGCAAGCTGCGACAGATCCAGATGGAATTGGCCCACCGACTTTTCTAGGTCGTTAATTTTGATGTTAAACAGAGCGGGGCTCAGTACACTACTATGTGGGAACCCTTTTCGAGTTCGTGTACTTGATAACCCACTTGGGTTCTAATTTTTCAACCAGTTAGAAAATTGGTTAGCCATTTATGAATGCAGCCTGTTAAGCCATAGTGGTTTAACTTCGCAATTAATCATTTTGTCTAAATTAGATCATAGGCTTTTTCGAGGTCGAGGAAGAGTGCAATTAGATTGCGATCACATTTGCTTTTTGCATTAAAAGAGAGTTTTTTTGCTTGATTCTAATCATACAAGTTGATCTAGGGTGGATTGTTTGTTACAGAAACTGCAATGATTCTGGAATAACTATTTTTTTTTTTTACTTTCTGGGTGATGCTTCACTCTGCTTTAAATCATGGTTTTCCTTTTCTTACATATATTGTTGGTGAGGGAGACTGGTCGGTACAAGTTTATCATGGTCTTCCTGAATAGCAGATATTGTTGGTGATGAGATTGGTCTTGACGAGTTTATCATGGTCTCCCTGATCTTACAGATATTGTTAGTGAGGGAGATTGGTCTGTACGAGTTTATATCTGCTGGATCTTTTCCAAGTTTTATTTGTGATCACAATTGTTTGTTTCCAGTGTACATATTGTCCCGAGAACACAATTAAAAATTGTAGAAGATCTAAGTGACCCATAAAAAAAACTTTCTGTGGTCGAGGATGATGAATTTAGAGATAAACTTTTCAAATGGAAGCCAAATGGATCAAATTTGTATACACTTAGATATTATTGAATTGGATATTTCAAGCCAAATTCAAAACCCTAGATAAATGAGGCATTTGATTAGTAGCCCTTAAAAGGACTGAGTCTCAACCTCTGTTAGCTGGAACAGGAATGGCCGTAAGTGTTCGGGAGACATGTACGTCTGTCTCGTCCCTGAATCTGTTCTCCTTGCAGGACGCACTGTACTAATTCAGTTCCCATAGTAAACCTATGCAGACACCGTGGTATTAAAAATTCAATAACTTTAAACTTCTGAGTGTTCATGATCAAACCTATATTTATCAGTAGAGATGAAACCTGGATGAGAGCTTCTGTGTAGAGAAAAGATTATGAGCCTCGGCATTTTCTGGACCTACATGTGTTTGAAACACGTGCTTTCAATTCCGCATCAAAGAGTCAGGTGCTAAGTTAGTAATGAGTGTTCCAAACTCAAGACTGTTAAAGGACTGAAATTCCATCATGAAAACAATGTCTCTAATATTTTAAGTTACAACTAGGATAAGCTCTCAAAAGACTCTTTCTCCTACAAAATAAATTTTATTATCAACCAATCCTGGCCACCCAAAACAATATATACTCTATTTTATGTTTACCATTTCCAGGCTGGTTCCCATTTTCCCATACAATTAGAACCGTGTGTCCTGCACGGGTGAAGTCTCCAAATATATTTTCCCACTGCGGATGAAGCAGGCTGGGCGTGCTTTGGATGTTGTGGACTTTATAAATTTCGTTTATCATTAGTACCACAAAAGGAACTGGGCATATGTACAACTCTATTCCCAACGTGCTGATGTTATCCATTTTGTCCAGTACTTGTTTGAATTATGTGTTGGATTTGCTTAGTCCGCTCGCACAATATATTTTGTGGGCAATATCCATGTCGCTTCTTGTGGAGTTGTGACACCACCACTCTTCTTTTGGGCATGCTGTCGTCGTTTGAGACATTCTTGCTTTTTACATTTTGTTAGATTCGGCTCTAGAGTCCCATTCTGAAAGCGAACGAATGACACCTCCTAAAGAGTCACTTCCAACAGGTTTTAAAACCATTTGTTTGTTGTTGTTTTTGTTTGTTTGTTTGTTTTTTTTTTGTTTTTTTTTTTTTGTGTATCGATTCTTAGATCTGCCGTTTGTGACAACGGTGCTTTATGTTCTTCAAAAAAGTGTTTGGTTTGATGTGCTGTCAAAATAAGACAGCGTAATACTTTTTTGAGACTCGTTTCTAACAAATGTACACAGACTTGTGCACTTTTTGCGACTGACGCTGTGTAGTGCAAGAACAGATTGGCAGTCGGAAGAGACTGAAAAGAAGTCATGTTGAATATTGTCTGAAATAAAGAACAACAGGATTTTTAAAATAAACTTTTTATTCTTCAGATAGAAGTCAAAGGGAACTTGCAAATGACAGGACCTCCTTCTTGGCACCAATGGTGACAACAAATTGGTACAAAATCTCAAATGATCGCGAGTGGTGGGTTTCAACTCTGTGAGTAAATATGCATGAAATATTTGAGTGGAATCTTTGTATGCATAATTTACCGAAGGTGTTCCAAACTGCTTGGCTAAAACTTGTACATGAGATTTATCTTTTGAACTTTCAAACAATGTCACATAATGGGCAAAGAGACTGTTGGCGCGACGTGCTCCATTTTGTTGAAATACCTTTTGTGCATTATAAATAATACTAGCATTTCAATGATGTCCTTCTCATGTAAACCAAAGTTTAATTTCTTCTTCGACTTCTCCTAACAGGAATGTGCTTGCTTCCACATTCTTTTCTATTTTATGATGCTACTCTCGTGAACTTATAATACTTTTTTTCTTTTTCATGTATTTTTATGTTCTTTTTCTACCATTGTTTCTAGCATTGTCTTTAATTTTATGTTCACCTCTTGCACTGGTTATAAGTTAACTTCTTTTCTTGGATTAGTGACACAGTGTCTGTGGCTTGGTCAGTCACTTCTTGTATCCCAGCATTTTCCAACTGTAAATTTGTTACTGTGACCAATTAGCTATACACTCTTCTTGGTGAGCATGAAGTGTGGATAAAGTTCGACAAATGTCTCCCACACAAGGAGGTACACAACTTGTCTTCACCGCTATTCTCAGTACCTTTAACAAAATTTGAGCTTTTTTCTAGTGCACAGATACAATTTTGGTAGTCATGTCTTGGCTACATTTGCTGTTCATGAATAGTAATGGATATATCATCAATGTCTGACCATTTGAACACTTCCAAAACAATCAATCATCTTATAGCATTCGGGAACCACAGGTCAAAATTTCGATGTCGCAAAGGATGCAATTGTTCTTTGCGTTTTACTTGAATCTGTATTAGCTCTTTGCAAATGTGTTCTCGCAGTTCAAAAGGCAAACTACGATGATTGGAACACTTGAGTCGACTTTCATATTCACGATAGCCAGACAAAGCCACAGGACATGTGTATCCTTTCTTGACTTTAACCTCTTGATGAGCTAGTGGTATCCAAAATTTGTTTGTGAGTGCATGTTTAAGATCCGTACATTGTTATACTCACGGCATCACTTTTATCAGCAAAGCAGAAAGGTCGTGCTGCATCGCTTTCGCAAGATGAGCGGCTAGGTACACGAACGATTTCGATGGTAGTATAGGAGTGGCAAGGTCATGCTGTATTGCTAATGTCTCAGAGTACGGCATCACTCTGGTTACAAGGCACATCATCACACTCGAGTTGATTATCAGCAGTAATCTGATTACTCTGTTGCTGTGTCGAGTAAAATGTAGGCTGGTCTAAAAATTGAACTTGGAATTCATAGTGGGTCCTTCGCTTGGTTGCTTTGTCGAATTATTCATCATCTTTCTCAGTCGATGTTTGTAGCTGCAATCAAGTGTTTTCCCCTTTCTCATACTGGAGCTCTCGTTTCTGGTAAACAATTTCATAGACTTTTCTTAAGGTCGACTGACGATTGGGTGGCTTTGCAAGCGTACAATTTTAAGTCGATCCAATGTTTTCAAGCGAAAGTCTCGATTTTGTCCGGACTGCAAAGTTTCTTTCGAGAGAACAAAATTGACTGCTTGACTCGATCGATAGTTGAGTGCCAGTCTTTTGACTTCGCATTTGGTATGAATTTCTCCCAGTTGGTCTCATTATTGGTCTCCATTTATTTAGGGTCTCCGCAAGCAAAAATGATGATAGTGTCTTCTAGGTGCTCGTCCGTCTATGCACCTAAACGATCCCATTAGATTTTTGGTTGATGGCTATGAGGGTGATGGGTGTCAAAGTAAAGGACTCGATCTCGTAAAAGTTCGAATATAATTTTAAAAGGGCATTATTTGTCACGATCGCTCAAATGATCACAGCTCTAAACTCCTCAGGATGTGCAAACTCTGTTGTTTCTTCGTAATTGACTAAGATCATTTCACGGACGATTGCAATTTGTTTCAAGTTTTCCTTTGTCGTCCACCAGTTGAAAGTAGCTACTTGGATTTCCCAAGTATTCCGTCTTGGGTAATATGAGACGTTGCGCCGATTCCGTTCCTTTACACACACACACACACACACACACACACACACACACACACACACACACACACACACACACACACACACACACACACACACACACACACACACACACACACACACACACTTTAACTTGACTTCGGCAAATGATCGTCTTCCTTCATTCATTTTTCCATGTGTTCCAAAGTGATGCCTTCTAAGGATCGGCACCATTCTGAATTTGCTGGGTCTTCTGGGGTCTGACACAAAGATGGATCAACACTATTTGCTTTTTTGAATCTGAGAAATTTGTGCACGCAAACCAGAAATATCACTTTATTGGCGTCTTCAGCCTTTCGATATTTTTCTGCATTAGGAAAGTGCCAAATTTCGTATACTTTTGAAAGTGCGTTCTTCATCCTTGCGGTAACACGGTTGGTGTTGATTACATGTTTCAGCACACGTGCGTCATAAAGGAAGCATCAGTTTTGTTGACAATGCGGTAGGACAAGATGGTACAAATGAGTTGGAGGAAAGACTTGGCATTTGATCAATCCTTTGTATTGAAGAATGTGTTCCATGTCGATGTGTTCTATCAATATTGGGGGGTGTGTTTAGAAAATCGAGCATATTTACACACCCAAGGATGAAAAGAACACACATCGATGTATTTCATATTTTCTCCCTGAAATTCTTCTACATCGTACGGCAAGCATGTTGGATTGGTTCGACCTCCAAACATACTTCGTGTGGATTCAAAGGTTCGATGTGTACCACATTGTAACTTTCGGTAATGCGTCTAAATTTTTAAAAGTCGATCATACTCGTGCTCCCTCATTTCTACCACTTGGTGTTCTTGACTTTCTAACTTCGGGCATTGTTGGCATTTTTGCTCGAACAACTCTTCCATGGTAAACTCTGAGAAACGACTTTTCAAGCTTCGTTCAGGGAAACAAGTGGGACATCTGTGAAATAAACATCTCTAGAATTTGTACACCGTCTGCAAGTTTTCTAAATCCCAGCCATCCACAGAAAGACTTCCAATCCTATTTTCTCCACCGTTTCTAGCATGTTGTATCCATTTGTCTTCACCTTCACACAAGTAATGGAGGAAACACAAAGCTTTGGCAGAGTATCAACGGATAAACGAGAGGTTAGACTGAGGGGTATTATGGCTAGTTTTTTCTTCCTTAGGCAAGAATTTTTTCGGTACACTAATCCACAAGCTTTAGCGATGGTAGTAGTTTCCTTCAAGAATTTGTACCTCCTATTCCAGAAATAATTGTCTAAATTTTCCACATGGGTGCAAAATATCCATATGGGTGTAAAAATATCCGCATGGGTGTAAAATATCCACATCGGATCGGCAATATTTCAATATTTCATCTTGAAAGTTAAACTGGTGAGTTTGGTACGAAGCATAAATGTTTTGTGTGTACACCTTCCGGGCAGTAGTAACGAATGTCAGGCAAATACGGGAATACAACGTGCCGATTAGCTTCGGTATGGAAAACCTATGGAAAATAACCTCTGGTGATTTCCGTCATTCTAAATGTTTTAGGCATTCTACTCAAATGAATTTCTGAATAACTCATGGAATCTTTAAGCTGCAACTGTTCCATTTTCATGTAGATAACCTCGGCTCCGTTGATGGTGACTGTGGGACGTTCGGTCCCTTGCTCGGAGTAATATTTCCAAGAAATTGTCCGTTGTATCCCGAGAAATGGAGCGATAACTGTAGCACATCGATTAGCAAGAGTATGAGACCCCTGAAAGATATTTTCATGCCATCCTGGAATCTTACTATAACTGGGACAGCAAAAACATAAACTCGTGTATGCACTTCTCATAAGCTACGCAGAAATTCTGGATGCGAACGCCAGTCTCTTGCGTACATTCAAAGTAAAAAAAAATTACCTACACTTGCTTCTGTTTCTTCTTGTGCTGGTCTTCCGTAAAGATTTATTCCAGTTCATTCTCGTATTTCTGGATGTGGGACTGATATTCAAAGTCCACGATTTGGTCACAAAGCGGCATCTTTTCTTTCCTGGGCAAACGTTTGCTTTGAGCTTTTGCTTCGAATAAGATATCCACAAGTTGAGAACAATCTCATTAATTTGCAAGCACTTTTCTGTTGTTTCATTCGAAGTTGTTAGAAATACGTATGACTAACAAAGATTCGTTTACATGAAGAACTATGAAGTGGGTCAGGGGGTATCCTTCAGGAATGCATGGCTTGGACGATAAACAACTCCGACATCTCTCGCAGCAATAAATGTTGTTGCTTACGACTGGTAAATCCTTGGTCACATTTCTCGCAATAATGATTGTATCCAAGAAATCATGAGATAGTAGTAATGGCATTGAAATGGTCTTGATAATGTATTTTCCTTCTGGGAAATTGGGTCTTCGAAATAAAAGAGATCCACAAACGACTTAAGGATATACTTTCAACTTAAAACTAAGAATAAACACGTCTCGAAGCTTTTGCATTTCTGGAATGCCACACACGTTCTCTTTGGAAATGTCTGACTGCTGTGAAAGAAGTTCTGCTTTATTTTGTTACTTGACTCTGCCCGATTGGCGAATGCTTACCCATGCTCTTTTCCATTTTGCGGTCTCATTTTTCTCGCCATACGTTCGACCCACCAACACGGCACGGGCTAAATTGCATCTAATCTTGTGAGTTGTCAAATTGGATCATACTTCATTTGGTACTGTGAATGTCGCCCACCAATAACTCTCTTCTGCGTCCGTTAGCTCCATGAGGTGAAACGCGGATCATGTGAATAGTGATTTTTTTCATCAGTGAAGTTAAGCTCGTCATTAGCTTGTTGGACGGGTTGAATTTTGTCAATGACTTTGGAAGGTGTTAATTCTGCCGGTGTACTAAACTCTGTCCCGACAGGAAACTTCAAATTGTTGTAAGTAAGAATGGAGAATTTCAAATTCTTGTCCTCTTTACCTTGGTATTATCGTTTCAATGTCTCTAACAAGGAATCCCACAAATCTGTAATGAAACCTGCTGATTTCTTGGGTGGCACCTCAGACTTTAATTCTTTAAATTTCACCGTGTAGGTGCAAACCTTGGTTCTAAATTTTCTGGAAGTCAGTTTTTACGTCTCTCAAATGTAGTAATAACCATCGGGAGCTACTGAACGACTTTCTTTCTTGGTAGATCTGGACTGTCTTAGTCTTGTGGCAGAAGCTGAGGGTGCTGATTCAGGCTCACTCGTGTCATCTTCAAAATTACTGGTATGCACATGGGCTAACACTTCAGTTTGCTCATGAGTCGACACCGAAAGAGCCGTTGTCGTCGCCGTTTTCTTTTTTTTTTTTTGGGTTTCTTCTTCTTCTAGTTTCTTCATAGCAAGGTGTGATCGTTTCATCTTGAATTTGATTTGACTAAGTTTAACATATACTCGCTCCCTATGTATAGATACAGCTTCTTACCTTAGGGGTATATAATTCATTAATCTTTCAGGCTACTAATAAAACGATGGAAGAGTCAAAACAGATCGTTCTTCTGGTCAGAGATTTAAAGACAGTCATTAGAAAGTATATTTCACATACGACTAAGGACTACTCTTCTCCAGATAAAAGTCCAGATTCTTACTATATCTCTCAAGAGAAAGGATATTGGGTCCCACAAAGTCCACACCATCAAAGCATAGGAAAGACAGGAGAAAAGAGAGGCAAAATGTAAAACTAAATATTATCATTGGCACGAAATAGGACATTAGTCTTAGGTGTATCCTAAGAAAAAAGAGAGAAAAAACAGGAGAAGCGGGAGGAGGCGTGTTCTTCAGAAACAGAAGAGGAACCCATACCCGTCAAGAAACGCAAGAAGGGAAGACAACCAGGAGATGGTGAAGAGAAAAAGTCATACCAGTGAAGAAATTAAAAGAAAGAAGACTAAAATGGATTTTTTCATGTTATGAAATTTTCATTGTGATTCGAAAGAGCAAATGTAATTGTATATTTGTCTTAATTTTTATAATCCGGATAAGATATTTAAATTCACACGCACACCATCGTATTAAGAGGAAAGGGATTTAAATTTAACTTGACAATCACTTTTTGTAATTTAGATGAACAAGCCTGTACTGGATTTGTTTATGGCAATTCATCATTTCAGTTATACTTTCCTTGGACATCACAGTTCAAACGTTCAGTTATGTTTCAAACCTTCAGGATTGCAGGTGAGTGAGATGATGGTAATGCAACCTGATTACAGCTGTTACTGTCAAGAGAATAAAAAACACAGGTTTTAACATATGAGATAAATAAATAGAATATTGATTTTCATCTCTATAATTTAACATTTGTGAAAATGATACATTATAGCGCCAATTTTTGTTTTTTCATTCTTAGTTACTTCTTATGCTCTACTGAGGGCCCCAACTATGACTACATTTAATCCCTGGGGTGCGTGGGACATTGACCATATTCGGACTGATGCTCAACTAGAATACCAGCGGGTAACCATTCAGGGCTTGTGGTTTTTGGAGGATGCTTCTATTCATATCAACAACATGGAAATGCAGGCTTTTTTCTAAGAACTACATGGGTGCGCCAGTTACTTAATATGCCGCGGTGTTACGTTCGTCATGGACAACACGTCGCTCGTGGCATACCGCAGACATAAAAGATGGTCCCAGCAACATTCTCTTTACTTGACAATTTGGAATTTCCTCAGAGTTTCAGGCAAGAATAATATCCTGGCAGACAACCTAGCCATACAGGGACGGGTAGTTCCAAGCGAATAGTTTCTGTGCCAGTCGGCAACAGGAAGACTATTTCCACCTGTGGATGAGGACAATGGTAGTATATTTTGCAAGGAGGTTGAATTTCCACTTACAGGCAAAATTTAATGGGCCATGGACTCTGTCAGTCTGAAGTGGAACTGACTAAGCCACCGTTCAGAATAATCCCTCGAGTTATTCACAGAGTCAGGACTTACACGTCAGGGGTTATCCTTATAGTCCTCCTTTGGCCACAACGGTCTTGGTTATACTATCTCCTCGACCTTTCGGTGGACGCCCCAGGAATCCATCGCTGAGAAGGGATCTACTGTTACAGCACCGAGGGATTCTAATGCACAACAACCCATATATTCTCCACCTTCACACCAGGCTCGTTTCAAACTATCAATCCACCAAGATCAGTTTCGAGCAATAGTACAGACTGCATCGACCAGGCACGAAGGCAATCAGCCTCCAAGGTTTACGTCGCCAAACGGAGAGTATACTGTATTTGGTACAGAAGGTAAGACATTGATCTTATCTGACCCGTTTTTGACCGTAGTTGCGGATTCTCATCTCATTCTTTTCGATGAAAAAGACCGCACAGTCTCCACCATTAGGGCTAAAGAGCAGCCTTACCTAATAAAGTAAGTTCTCTTTGAGAGCCACCATAGAATCGTACCCTCATTTTACAGAATTAATTAAATAAGTAGTAAGGGAAAGTGTTGGTTCTGGCCCAGACACCTCTTTCCACCCCCTCCCCACTCTCCAAACAAATACGAATTACCTCTCGGAGACCCTAAAATCTTCACCCAAACGATTTTTTCACAACATCAAACTGTTGGTTCTGGCCCAGAGACCTCTTTCCCCACCCTCCAAACAAATTTTGGAGACCCTCCAAAAAAAATATAAATTACATCTGTGAGCCCCACCAGCCTCCCAAACGACTAACCTCTACCTCCTTCAAACCTCATCACCAATTATCAATGTTTCTACTGTTGAAATTAGAAATATTTCATCATCACGATAGTAGAGACTAAACTTTACTTTACCGCTCACACAGCGACGAGATTCAAATAAATCTTTTATTTGTGGTTTGTTAAGAGGATATTTTTTGTCGATAAAATATACTTTTGATCGATCAGGATCGATTGTAAGTTTAGTATATTTTTGTTGGCTGATCGGATTGTGAAGGTTTTTAAATTCCGCTAACAACTTCTGGCTCAATTGTTCGAGGTAATTGAAATACTCGCTGTCATCAGATCTGGTAAGAGAAAGTTTTAGCTTGTCTCGAACTGCGGTAAAACATATACCTGATGTTTCGTTATTAATTTCAACTGTCAACTGTTTGCCGTCCATCATTAGATATTTGATCTTGCTATTGTAACTATTTGTGACTGTCAAATTTTCAAACATTATTTCTAAAGTTTAGATAAAATTTCATACCTTAGTCATCGAATATAATATCGAATATAGATCTATCATCAAAACAATACCCAAGTGCAAATGTATCTACTCCATTTTCGCAATAACGTTTGTCATCAAAATTACTCAATCCGCGTTTGATAATGACATCTGTTTCAAGTTAATGATGATT
>JAECUM010024125.1:0-54787 GCA_016617855.1 Megalonaias nervosa
TATATATATATATATATATATATATATATATATATATATATATATAAGGCACTATGGAGTTTGTTAAATTTTCTAAACTCTTCTTAAAATTGGGAAAGTGAGGTCATGTCGTATTCATCAACACAGACGCATGTATGCATAAACGTGCATTACTACTGTTGGCAGTAGATTAGTAACTGACCTAAAAGTAAAACTTAATTAAAAGTCACCGTGGCGTGACATATAAATAACTGGTTCCTAATTTATTCTAGTCTGTGTTGAACTCGCCAAATCATATTGATCACTCACAATGTAACATGACTCCTCCGCCAACCCTACCCAAGAAATGAAAAACAGGGTAGAATTTCATCAAGTCTTCTGAAAGGAGTGCGAGCCTCATTATATAAAAATGTGAGATCTTGAAAATGATATGTCACTTGCATAAAAAAAAGATTCATGCTCTATATTTATTACTCTTTGTTCAGACTTTCTCTGGTGGAAGAGACAGGATAAACTAACAAACATTACCATCGCATGGGAAGAAACTGGTTACGAAACCCAAGACTTTTGATCATCTATGCCAGACCCGTAACACTATAAACCCTTCTTCCACATTCGTGGCTGGACATCGAATTAAAAGCACTGTAAAAATTATATTGTCTTAAGGTTTGTAAGCCTACCTCGTAAACTGTTAGGATTCGTGCGTGACGCCACTCCCGCACCCAGCAATAATGCACACAAACGGATGGATGGACGAACGAACGGGTTGTATTAAGCATTATTTACTATTTTTTTCCCTCTTAACATCTGATGAAAATCAATGAAGTTGTACTGGATACTTGATTTCGATGATATTGAAAAGGAGAAATCAATAAACCTATCTATTTATTTATCTATCTATCTATCGATCTATCTATCTATCTATCCTATCCTATCTATCTATCTATCCACTGGATCGATCGACCTGTCTGTCAGTCTGTCTGTCTCTGTCTCTGTCTCTGTCTCTCTCTCCGAATTCAACAGAGGAAGCTACGAATTAATATATGCTAACGCAGACGATTATTTTGATATTGTTTGTACATTGATATCATACACTAGGCCATGGGACCATGGGAGAGTCTTACCTTATTATACACACCTATTTTAGAACAATTTGGTTGATATATAATACAATACCAATTCAAACTCGGCACGTGGTACATACTTGTGTAACACTAGATTTAATGCATTATCGTTGATCATAATCTATATAAAACGGATATCGCTAAACACGCCATTAGTCTATGAAAACTATATAAACTATACTATAATGTAATATTTTACTGGGCGTAAAGCCAGTAGTTAACAAGAGTCATTGTGTTCACCGCCGCACTACGAACATATGAAAGCAAGCGCATATACAAGTCCATAAATTGGTTCGATTATTCCGGAGTGACTCTCAGAGAATGTGTTGCCATTACGGACAGATTTGTGTATCTTGCAAATAGAAGGAAACAATAGTAGAACATACGGGCTTGGTCCCGTATCGCCTGATTCTTGACGAGGAGTACACAGGCTTTTGTTTGGAGTGTATCCAAAATACTTAAGAAATATTTTACATTGTGCATGTTTTAATTATTTGCTTGGGATAGTTTATATTCAAAGTTATTGAAAGCCTAGATTCATGGATTTAAATGAATTCTTCTTCTGAAATTTTAAACGCACGCCTGGGTAGTTGAGAAACGTTTCCAATTGTAAGTTCATATGATGCTCAGGAAATGGATATGGATTATTTTTTTCGAAGCAAGTGTTTTCTTATAAGTCCTGAAAGAATCCTTTCCAGAACATAAAACGTTTTGTGTTAATTTTTCATGCTTTTTTAGGAGAAGGATTTTTTTAAAGACTTATTGTACCAAAATCTATTGTGAGATCCAAAATGTCTCAACCGATCGGTTGGTCAAGTTCCCGGGTAAGCCAGCACTACAAGACTGCCTTCCCATTATTTTCTGACACTCGGGAGTACCTGAACGTACACAGAAACGCTACCAGACGACTGCTACCAAGGGAAGCAGTATATGCCACGCCCAAGAATGTGGCTCTTGCCAGAAATATTTTGCATAGGCAGCGCATGGAGATTCGTTTATATTCTGGGAGTCGGTTATCACATAAAGATCAGGAGACTTTCAATATATCCAAACATCTACATCACCCTAGTCATTTCCAGCCTTTTTATAGGCAAGGGACATTCGCAGATGACGTAAAGCAGCTATCTGAAACACATGTGGATCAAAATACTGATACTCAAAGTCAGTATCAGGAATATCAGTTCAACACTGAACCATCTTTGCGTGGCATCAGCGCGGGCAAACATTCAAAGGACCCGTTACCACCCATCAAAATTACAATCCCGCCTTGTACTGCGTCGTCACGTTATACGCCAGATGACGTTAATAGGATTGTTGATCGTCTATCAACGTACGATCCTGAAAAAATTCCGGATTCAAATGGTTACTCGATTAAACTACCGACGCCCATCGTGTATAAGAAGAAATACACTGACGAAGACATAGAGGCAATCATCAAACGTTTGACAATCAATGACCCTATGAAAGGTTCAGTAGAGTCGCATGGTACCGTCCCGGCTTGCGTCGCGTCAGTGCCAAGACAGACTTTGGCTAAAATTAAAAAGTGTTCGGCGGAAGAGGTACAGAAAATCGTTGAAAGATTGTGCAGATTTGACATTTCCCAATGTCCACCTGAATCAAAACTTTCAACTAGGTCTGTTCCATGGGCTATAAATTAACAGTGTGGGAGTAGGGTGGGGCAAAGAAACAATAATAATTCAGGAAATGCAATACTTTTCTGTTTAATGGTATTGGATTTCCCGACGTTTGATTAACGATTGGGTTTTAATGTCGCAGTGTATGATGAGAAACTGTAGAAATTCCATTGAATTACTAATGCTGTTGCTGAGATAGTTCTGTATTTGTGACAGTGATGTATCACATACACCTGTAAGTGTTACATTATTTTGTATTACCTAAATGAAAATGTAATTTTTCCCATATCCATCCATTCCGCTCTGTCCAACCAAACAATTTCGTTCCTGCTCAGTAATGTTTGAGGCAAAACGTTCTTCAATTCCACTATTGCGGGGGCGTCCGTGTGCACATGGATACATTTCTTGCTTTTGCTTGTGACGCCATTACGGTGAATTAATCATCGAACCATATTCATCTAAAAACAGAAATAATTAGTTTTGAAAAGCATATACTGGTAACTATGTAAAATGTTTTCTGCTTTAATGGGGGAATCAGAAAATATCAATTACTGGCAGGGATAATTGCAAACCAGGAAGTTCAATTAAATTTCTTGTGGTTCGGGCAGTGTATTTCATTTAGACAGTATATACAAATTAGGGCAATATAAAATCATCGTCAGATACGAATCTGTGTTCAGGGTTGAAAGATACATCATGTTTCATTTTATTTTTCAAAGATAGATGCTAGAAAAACACATATGTATAAATTATATGCCATTCCGCAAAAAGCTACAAATTAATTTGCGTAAATTTTCTTGCAATCCGCCATGGTAATGCATCGGTGAAGTAATTATAATTTTCTTTTCGAACTAACCACTAAATTTAAAGAAAGTTGTATGTTATACGCATAACTGTATTTTTGTGCAGGAAATAGTCACGCCTAAAACTCAGCACTTCTTAGCGTACTTTTTCCTCGTAATTTTGCAATGTAAATTTTTAATCTTCATTCATAAACAACAATTTGCTAACACAGAAGTTTACAATGCTTCATTTGCTGGAATATTACGGCATTTCGATGGAAAAGTAAAATTTCGTAGAAAAAAAAAAGAAAAAAAAAAAAAAAAGAACCAAAAGTAATCACAGACTTAATTCCTTCTCTTTCACCTTCTGGCAGACAATTAGTGTGAAAGTTAATCAACTTTTCTCTTCGTGTCACAACAAGGCAGCGTACAATATAATTTTTATTTGCGCCACTACATTTTCGCAAAGTCAGTTACGTTGACTTATTTGCAGCATATTGTTTTGGAGAAAACACTATTGAATACACAATTGTCTTTTTTCTGCCAATTATTGTTTTCAGTGTAAAAAACTATTTTGCGATATCAGTGCCAACGTTACCTGCTTTGATATGTATGTATGTATGTATGTATGTATGTATGTATGTATATATGCATTCCCTGAAGGCGTGCAGGCGAAGGAATAAGGCAATCCTTATCAGGTAGGTGTGGAGGAGAAGCGATAGTGGCATGGCGGTGTTGTTAGAAGAAAGTTTAAAAAAAATATCCGAAAGCGCGTGTAGGATACAACTCAGAAACGGAGATTATTTAGTATCAGTTGGTATTTAAATGTTACAAGCGTAGACATTTTTGAATCCAGAGACAAATGTCTATACATTCTGCCAAATACATACTTTATGTTGCGTCATTTAGAGGAAAAAAAGTTGGCACGTAGTTGTAGTCTTTGCCATAGAATCACGAAAATCTTTGTGTCCATTCGTTTGATCGCTGGCTTATATAATCTAGCTTACTGAACATTGTGAATTTATATTGAGGAAAGTGAGTTTATTTCAAGCAGATAACCTTTAAGTCTTAAGTTCTAAAATCAGTTTTGCATCATTGCCTGACATTTTCTAACATAACATGACAGCAGGCGGTAAAAATGTCACAGGAAATCAAAAGGCAAGGACCAGGGCCGTAGAGAGATATCACGGACCATGGGGTATGAAACACCCGGGCCTCTCCTAGTTCGTGTTCAAACAAAATGTTTCTTTTATAAAATTAAAAAATATTGTTCGTCCCGGGCCCCGGAGATGTATCTCCGGGTGCTTGCGCCCCCCCCCCCCTCCCCGTCAGCCCTGGCACGGAAACCAGCCAAAAGGTGTACTACCTTAATGAAGGGCGTACAAGCCAGTAAAAAAAACAAAACTTCAGGACCGGAGGCAGAACAAACGCCAACCCAAAGACGGCGACCCGAACAGCTGTGCCTCTTTCAAAAACAAACCAGAACCCTAATCCAAGTAACCTAAAATCTCGTTTTCTTAAAAATTCTGTTTAAATTTGCAACCAATACCCACAACAACAGATAAAAGAGAAAACAAACAGATATAGAATTCTTTTAAAAAATTTGCGGCCAAACGGTGCACCTCAAAGGTCATTAGCTTAACATGGCTAGTGAACGGATAGGTGTCTACACGAATAACAGTAAAAGTGTCCTAACTGTGATATAGGTTAACGTACCTACATTATAATACGTTGTTAATCGATTTATCTGGCTAAAAGGATAGGTCAAATGAAGGTGAGAATGGTCTTTATTAACTGTAACGGTGTGTAGGCTGGCATAGAAAATACAGCATGTTAATTCTATAATTGATTCAATAGTCAATTATTTTTTCCCGTCCCTAATCTCAAAGCGGATCCTGCCGGAGACGGGTAGTGTATGTAAGTGAATATGTGTGTCTGCACCAGTTTTCTCAGGTTTGAACTTGTAAACTTGTTTTGCGTATGTATTATTAAAATGTATATCTTCGTGCAGAAGAAACACATATCGGTGCTGTGCTTTCACAATGTGCTTAACTATTGTACTCAAAACTATATTGTTTTGTTTTATTCCACGTTATATGTTGTGTTTGGGTTTTTTTACACTATATGTAATACTGTACACAAAACTATATTTTACTGTTTTCCTGAATATTATATGTTGTGTTATATTAAATATTCTATGAAGAGTTAGGTACAAATTTTTGTTTTCTTCTATACTTACAAATATTATTAAATATTGAAGAAAAAAAGATGAAGTCGGGATAACCAACGAATTTTTTCTTTCCTTTTTCAGTGTAGATGTCTTTGCTCCTTTATAGCGCGGTCCCTTTTTGAAAGGCGGTTAGTCCAATATATGCAGTCGCCAAATAAGCCGGCGGCTATGTGTCCGCGATGCTTCTTCTGCGTATTATTTTTATCGTACAGGGTACACTAATCTGCCGACTTGCTGCACGTTGGCAGATACGTGTACCCTGCTCAGACCTACGTTGTTTGGAGCTAGATGCGAGTTATAAACCGGTAAAGACGTTATACACATCGAAATCATAATTAATATTACTACCATGCATAGATGCAGTATTTAATGCGCACGAAAGAGAAATCTGCGACTCATGCAATAATAGGATATCATCCCTGAACACAATATATTCTATTCTCATCAATTGTTTTTTCCTTCAACTATTTCAGCAGACGTTTTGCAAACCTTTCGTGTGAATTTAATATAGCTGATCATGTCGCATATCAGTAATGCGTCGTCCATCCGCCGTCTATCGTATGTTATTTTCAACTTTAAAACATGAAAAACAAAAAACAAACAATAAAGGAACAAATTTCAGCCACGTCCGGAAGAGTGGATTGTGACGTAAAGGCCTTTAATTTTTAATCTTTACAAATGATTCCGGTCCAAAATCAAATATGTCCGCCCTTACTAAAATTATTAAATTACAGTGGTAGCTCAAATAGATCATTTCGAATAGAAACAGCTTTACCGAATTCGATAAAATTTATGAGAATTTCTGGCATTTCATGCTTGTATTAATAACGCAATATCAAAATGAGAATTATTTCAAGTTATTCTTTGACACTTCTTCACAGAATTTAACCATATCTAACCAAATTTAACAGAAAACATGATCGATCTCAGGCCTGACGAGGCCCTTGTTTATTCAACTCTTCATCTTCTATAATTTCTTTCTTCGCTTTGTCGATGCACGACCTGGATTCTTGAAATTTGTTGAGAACAAAACTCAGATTTATGTTCAAAAACTGATTTAAAAAGAAACATAGTAGTGAATGGGGATACTTCACGGACAACGGGGCTTAAGTCTTAAATTTCGTTGTTTGTAACTTACGGACAAGGGGAATTTAACATGGGTGGGATACTCTATAGATTGGGACTGTCTACGGACTATAGGGCAATGACAATGGATTGGGACTGTCTACGGACAATAGGAATTGAACAGGGGTGACGTCACGGTACGAAACACTGGGAAACAATGGTAACAATGTTGCAAGGGACTGACCTCAATCGGGCGGAACAGTGTGGCAATGATCTGACCTGAATACGCGTTACTCTAGTTGGAGGCTATAAGAACCATAATTCAAAATCTTTCTAGCATTTCCTCCATCATCCCCAAATCATTCAGTACAATAGTAGTAATAGTAAATGATGTTTCTAAACCAGAGACCCCCTTCCCCCTCCAAAACCAATATATCCTGATAATTTTGCTACCAGCCTTTTCTAGCTCAAAATGAATTATAATGTGGCAAGGTTTCTAAACCACAGACCCTCTTAATAGTAAATGATGTTTCTAAACCAGAGACCCTCTTCCCCCTCCAAAACCAATATATCCTGACAATTTTATCACCAGCCTTTTCTAGCTCAAAATGAATTATTTTTGTGATAAGGTTTTCTAGCTCAAAATAAGGTGACGAAATATGTTTTGTCGGGGGAAGGGTGTCTCTGGTCTAGAAACAGCTCATTTACTATTGCTACTTTAACCGTAATGTTGAATTTAAATCATTTAAAATAAAAATAAAAATAATAAAAAAATAAACAGTAGCGATGATGATCGGTCACCATTCCACGGAGTCCCTTCATTGCCAGTAAATCCTTTACCATGAGGTCCTTAGAGTCCTTCCATTGATGCCTTTCTTATGACCCACAGGCACCTCATGAGTATTTTTCTTTCTGGCGACATTCTTTCTGAATGTCCTTGTGTGGGGGTACCCTTCATTGAGGTCACAAGGTTAAGAGTTCACATCACCCTGCTGTTTATATTTGAGGGGCTCCAATTTTCATAAACACACTCCCTTGACAGAGAATTCCTAATGTACGAAACGAAATTTTAGAAATTTAGACAGCTGTCTAGGTTTTTCAATTTCATGTACACCTCCACCCATTCAAACCCCGGGGTGAGTGAAAAACAACACCCATCACGTGTTTGACGTGATGAGGAAGTGTACATGGGCTGGAGCCCCCCCCCTCACTATTATTCCTCACTATTATTAGAAAAAACTGGCAATAACGCTCTCCATCGACAATGTGTCAGTCACGGGATATATAACTCAAGACCTCGAGTACGAGAATTCGACACTCTAATACTTGCACTACGGCTCATTCTTACAAATATACGTTTCAGAAATTATTATGAAGTTATCTCTGACAAAATCTGAAAGAAGCAAGAAACTTGACAAAACCATAAAAAAGAAAGATAATGATTCTTTAAAAAACAACCAAAAATATTATTTATCAGTAACTAAAAATAAACATGATTTAGATACAAATACAAGAGAGGCAACCTATCAGAGAAAGATTTATCTCCCTTTAAAATACAAGGAAGACAGAGTTATCTCCTTCAAAATACAAGGAAGACAGACAGAGTTATCTCCCTTCTTATGTGTAATCTGATCCATTTTCTATTATTGTTAAAGAACTTCCTTACCTATTATCAATGTGTCGACAGTAGACATACAAATAATTCATTATCGTGTTTATACAAATAAAATTTAATTTTTCATCTTACTTTTCGACGACACCCAAATAGCTCCTTCATTGCTATCCTAGTGAGTATATATTTACTACCTTTTGCAATAACCTTCAATCAATTTGGGTCACTATTCATTTTTGCATACTGTTCTTGACTGATCGGATCATGAAGATCACCATATTTCAGCATAAGCTCATCTCTCAACTTTTCAAGATAATTAAAATATTTGCTGTTATCTGATTTGATAAGCGAGAGTTTCATTCTATCAAATCTACTAAAATAAATACCTGAAATTTCATCATTAAACTCAACTGATAATTGCTGGCCATTAACCATTAATTTTTTAATTTGCTACTAAAACTCCATCAGCTAAGGTTAAATTTTCGAACATTATTTTTTAATGTTAGACAAAATTAATGAAAGATGATATTGAATATATCACCTCTGGTACTGGAGTAGTGTCTAATAGCAAGTGTATTAATCCCGTCCCTGCAATATCATTTATCATCAAAATTACTTAGTCCTTATAACTGTATCTATTTCAAGTTTGTGATGATTGGTTCTTATAATATTTATTTTAATAAAATTAGTACAGGTGTGTAGCGCTGCTTTAAAATCATCAAATTTCACACATTTTTTACATATTCGCGAGGAATACCTTTTGCATTTTTTGGTTAGTTTATTGTCATCTAAAATTACGGCGTACATTTTTCTTCCAACAAATTCCCTAACTGGCGCAAACATAAATTCATCTTTCATCTTGCCGATGAGTTTTTTTTATTTGCGTCATCATGAAATCCACTACTTTTTGGATAATCCGATAAATCAAATAAATTTTTATTGTTATACATATCTTGTTAGACATCCTCACATTTTATATTATAAACAAGCGAATCTGTATCAGTAAATAGCAACTCCGAATCTGGCCACTGCTTTTTGGCAAAATTATAGTGAAAGTCGTACATTAGCCACTTTGATATATCAAGTACAGCGGCACCAACATAAATCGGTTTGTTTAACTTCAAATTGGTTTTTTGTCGCTGTATTGCAACAAGATTTTCATTAAATATTTTCATACTGACAAAACTGTCATCGATAACTAATTTATTTCTGCGATCTATATCATTAACAATTTCAATATTGACTCGCTTTCTGATATTTTCCATTGTTTTACCGAACACGGCATTGTTCATTAACTTAAAGAAGTTTTTCTCAAAGTCGGTCTTAGCAATAGCACAACGTTTGTATTTAAATCAATATAATCTGCCATCCACCGCGATTGTTTAAATTTTAGCACACCATGAACTTTTCTCAGAATTAGTCCAACATCTACGGATTGTTTTAAATGTTTGTAATGTATCACATACTTTCTTTTATTTAACAAATTTGGAACTAGCTTATTAACAATCGAATTTTTGCTGTTGTCATTGCCTGTTATTCAGATGATAATAAACTGTAATCAATCATCATAAACTGCACAAAAGGGTAGTCGTTATGTAGATGATGTAACGAACTAGGATATTCAAGATCAACTTCAACAAAATATGAAATATCTTTTGGTAAATCTTTTTCTGTTTCTTTAAGAAACTGATCTGGAGTTATCCAATGAAATCCACTGCACGGCATTGGCTCTGACATAGCATAGTCGTACAAATTATTTAGATCCAAATAAATAATATAATTTGACGGTGAATGTTTATTATAATTTTTCAGATATTTATTATCAGCTACCGCGTATGCTTTTGTTATGACACTAGTACCTCATCTGATACCTTTTTCAATAAAATTAAACATATCAACATGAGCTAAAAGATCCAATTCTATTTTGCTTGTTTTTAGCAGATCATCCCACGACAATCCTGGCGCAGAATAATACCAAGAAGGGTCTAGTCCATAATTTTGATGACTAACTCGAAAACTCTCAAAAACATCTGCTGGTAATAATACATCTGTTTTCAAATATAAATCATGATAATCACCAAGTGTCTTACAACCAAATTTATCCCACTTTTCTTGTGCATATTTGTACTCATCGTCTGTAATATTTTCATTTTCTAGCTGCGAGTAAAATTTATCTTTATCAGGGAGAGGTTTCATCATATCTGCTCCAGTCGTCGAGATACTCATACGGAAAGACACCTTTATTGTTGTTGTTGTTGTTATTATTGTTGTGGGGGGTTTAACGCCATTTTTCAGCGCAAGATAGGCTATACATGGCGGCCAGTATATTTGGTGGAGGAAGAACCTGGAAAACCCCGGGAAGAACCACCGACCCACGAGAAGCTACTGGCAGGCTTTCTCACAATTTTTGTTAGAGAGACATAATCTTCACCAATCCAACTATTTAAATTATTGAAATTGCTGCAACCTTTTACAAGCTCATCCAATGGTGCTGCCATAATTTGCAGATTGTGAATGAAACGTACTTTGCCAAGCGTAACTGACATATACTTCTCAAAATTGCTTGGAATACACTTTATCATATTACTTAATTTTAGTTTAGATTTAATTTCCTCATCGCCAAATGATTCTGCAATGATATGACTATCACAGCCACGAAAGTTATGTAAAACTACAGGAACTTTTAAATTACAATTATTATGTGCTGCTCCACGATATTTGCCGGTTAAATGGCAGTGATCGCGCACTTTATCATCACCTAACAACTTCTCGCAGATATGACAATTAACTGCCTCATCAAAATCAAGTTGTTGTTTGGATGTTATTTTTATTGGAGGTTTTTTAATTGATCTTTGAAAATTTTATTAACATCTTCTATTAAATGCTTTAGCAACCACACGGTCGGACTTTCAGATTCGTCATTTTTACATCTGTATAACTTTACTAGAGTTGAAAAATGACCGTTAGCGCAACAAACTAATTTATAAGTTGCTCCACAGGGAACATGTTGTTGTATTTTTCTCGTGCTTGATTTATTTAGATTATTTTCTGCGCCGGCCACAGGAACTAGTAGGCACTCGAAATCAACATAAATAACAAACGGTATATTTAACTTACGATTATAATTTTTAAATTTAATACTTTTTCTTTTTCTCCTGGCATTGTTATTCTTTAAACATTAACACAGTATCTGAGATGCTCTTGCAATTTTTCATCTTTATTTTTATTTTTTATTATATTGTCTGCCAACTAGGCCCTTAATGTTTTTATCCAGCTGTAATGTTCTTTATAAACTAATAAATTTATTGTATTTGTGTAGCAAATTCTGAAATATATCGTCTAGTCCGATAACATTTATTGAAATAACGTTTTGTTTTTCGAACTTTGGTATCTGATTCTCTGCCACCAGAAAAATTATTCCATTAAAATTTATCTCATCCTTGTATGCCAAATATTTTTCAACTCTTTCGGAGTCATCACTTTTAGGATGTTTCGCAGACAAAATTGCCCAACGATAACATTCGTTGTCATAGTTTTTTTCTACATTTATACAGCATTTTTTGTTTTTAATTTTTTAAGGAAATTCAATGTAAGAACTACCGCGAAGTGCGTTATATTTCGTCGTATGAAATAAAACTTCTTTTATCATTTGAAATTTCCAACCTTATCCTGATGGAGTAAATTCCTCCAATTTTTTAAAAATATCTTGATGTATTTCATCAGCGACTGAGGAAATATTTGTTCCAGCTAATATTTTGTTTTGATTTAGCCGTTAAATATGGTTCAGCAATCTCGTTGGTGAAATCATCATTATCAAGTATATCTATTTCATTTTCTTTAAGTGCATGTAACTTTAATAAAATAACATGATAATGCACTGTCAGCTTGATACCTTTATGAACTGCAAGTTCTCGCGTTACAATTGGATAAAGAAGATGAAATAAATTTGTAAAAATATTTTGATTATCAAATTTATAACTGTTATCGTAACCAAAGAACGCAGTAGCAATTTTTTTCTGCTTTGATAAGGCTCTTCTTAGCAATATCTCGCAATTTCAGCATTATATTTTATATAATATTTTATATATATTTAATTGACAATCAATTAGAGATATAAAATGCTATATAAAATAATGAAAGAAAATATTTTGACAGAAGAAGAATTAATCATAGTGAAGGAAATTTTAAATTACGAAAAAACAACCAATTAGAGATATGAAACATGCTTATAATATAATGGCCGAAAGTTTGAGTTACATGAGATTGACAGCAGAGGAACAGGAAGAATATAACGTACATCCGATTTATGATCATTACGCCGCGAATGCACTTGGTTCGGTGATTCACGTGAAATATCAAAAACCGTTTGGTAAATCAACACCAGCTGGAATGATGATAAATGTTAGAGGAAACGATACAGAGAGAGTTGAAATGTTCAGAAAAGATTTATTTACACTTTGTTCTGCGGAGACATCCCCGACGGACAAAGAGTTTATAGAGTAAATCGATCAGTAAATGATGATAATATTTAAAATTCAGCATTGCAAGATGAATTTCAACTACATCCAATCTTTGATCTTTACGAGGCTAGTGATCGCGGAATTATTCGACATAGAAAAACTAAAAAATTTGTTGGAAATTTGCAAAATAGCGGATACTTGTTGGTGAAGGTAGGTGGCATAAAAACTGATCATGTTGGTTATTACAGTCACCGCTTTATTTATGAAACATTTAACGGTGCTATTCCAAATGATCTATTTATTGATCACATCAACAGCATTAAAACTGACAATTGCATTGAAAATTTAGATTTAGTTACACAATGAGATAATGTAAGAAAAGGGAAAGCTGGTGGTGCTAGATTTGCTAGACCAGTAATTCAATAAATCTTGAAACTGGAAAAGAAATTAGATTGAAATCAGTAACAGTTACTGCAAAATATCATAAAAATTAATCCAGCTGCAATAAAATGTGTTGCAGACGGTAAAACAAAATCGGCAATGTCGACATTAACATCTGACAGATTTATTTTCAAATACGACGATTAATTATAGTTTCTAACTCGGTTTTAGTAAGACAGTTATGAGCAAACATCAAAACATCATCTTTATTGAATTCCAGTGTTATAAATGTACTGTCGTTAAGTTTATTTTTTCTGCTGCTGTTAGAAGAATTTTATCAGAATCACCTTGCATCACAATAACGTCAACAGAACAAGAACTGTATCCCGACAGATATTTTCGTACTGCCTCGGCTAGTTCTTGGCAATTTAATATATCAACTTTCTGATGATACTTTATCTCAGGATATGTCATCTCTGGAGTCATCTTATTATTATAAATTAGATAAAAATATATTATATGGATTTAATGAAACGACTTGCTGATATTTACGCGGATGATAATTTTACAGCAGGAGATGCTGTCTTTTAGTTATACAGAGGATGACATTTTGTTTGACACGTTGATAAAAAAAATTACAGCAGGCTGACTACTGTTAAATATAATGTTAAGTATGATATCTCCAAAACAATAATAAAATTTAATTTTACTGATGCCGAGCAACAAATATTTTGGCAACTTATATAACCTTTTCTTAACATAAGAATAACTGGCCAACAAAGAAGCACGAAATACGATTTTCTTTTTGTTAAAATATTCGATTTGATGCAAATCGATAGTGTAAGAAAATTACATTTAATGTCGTTGTGCAGACCGGTCAGATGTAAATCTGTACTGCTAAAATACGAGCAAATTTATAACAGTATTATTTTTATCGGTGATATAGATTTAGTTGGCACCCAGCTGTTAACTTTATTGCTGTATCCTCTCCATTTAAATAAACTTTTATTGCCTTTTTTCCTGATAACTTTTTCAATAATAAATATATCTTGCTCAGTTTTCTGTAATTCTTGTTCGTAAAAACTACCAATTACCGGATCGCCGGTTAGATCCTTTAGCGCGTATGTTACAGGTATCGTTAAAAGTACTTTATCAACAACAAATACTTCTTCACTCCAATTTCGAGTAAATCCTTTTTCAAATGTGTTTTCTGTTACAGAAATTCTAACTTTATCACCAACTTTAAATTTATGTCGGCTATACATGTTTTCATTTGCTAATATCGGATTTTTAATTGCATCTTTTGGAGACATTTTATTAATCTGTGCTTCGTGTTATTATATTTATCAACAATCTGCTGTAGATTGTCAATATATTTATTTGTATTATTAGCTGTCTGGTGTTTATGTATCAGCTCGTTTAATGTTCTATTAAATCGCTCGACGATGACGCTCTTATCCTCGTTTCCAGTGACATATATTTTAACTTTATTTTGTTCCAAAAACTGCTAAAATGTTTTATTAAAAAACTCTGCTCCTTGATCAGACCAGATTCTGTTTGGTTTTCTTTCTGTACTTGTGATTACTTGTTTTAGCGCGTCAGTTATCAATGTTCCTGTCTTATTTGAAACCCCTACATTAAACGCATATTTGCTAAAAACGTCAATAACGTTAAAATGATATTTTTTGTTATCATTAAACTGAGCAAGATTTGACACATCAACTAAATCTATCGCCCAGATATCGTCAACGGCATTTGCGACAACGTTACGTCGCGGAAACTTTTTCTTTAGGTTTGTGTAGCTCTGATGCAAGATCATCATACAATTCTTTTCCGAGTCCGAGTTTATATTTTGCTCCAATCATCCCCTGCACCAGCCTTCTATCAATACGCTGTCGCATATTTACAGGCTTCATATCACGAAGTTCATCTAGCATTCTCTTATCATAGCCAGGCTTATATTGTTCGTTATCACGATAACAAATGTCGTGACGCATTGCTGTTGCATTAACTATTATAAAGCTCTTGTCCTGGTAATGGATTATCGTTCTCGTCAAGTTGTTTATCTAGCGGATTATAAGGCCCGGTATATTTGCGGCCTGGTAATGCCCAACCCCCTTTTGGTTTTGGAAATTTACCAATTAATTTGTGGATGTCAATGCCAGTGAAAATTACTTCACAGCGATTGCATGATTGACAATAGGTAACAATTTTATTTTGCTCTAGACAGAGATCTCTATCACAATCACAATTATCTTTCATTATTTATTTTATAACTGCCAAAAAACCCAAAATATTTTTCAGAAAGAAATATGTATTATAAATCTGAAATAAATTATGTTTTTAGCCAAATTTCAACGTTTTGTGTGTTTTGTTTTTACCAACTTTACCTGGGTTTTTATTAAAGTTTTATACTCCGATTTCTTAAATTTTGAGGGTCAAACCTCGAGGAGGTTAACTGGAATTAAACATTGGAAAATTAAAGAATCGATTTTTTTCCTAGTCTCCATCCAATCTTTTTCCGCAATTTTCCACAATTTTTCATTGATTTTAGGCAAAAAATCCCCGTAAAAACTGGTAAAAACCAGTAAAAAATCCATTTTTTAATTTTCCAGTGTTAAATTCCCGTTACCCCCCTGGAGGTTTGACCCTCAAAACATAAGAAATTGGATCGATTTTCTTTGATTGTTTTAAACCATCTTCCCTAAAAAAACCCAGCTAAAATTGGTCAGAAAACACAAAAACCATCAAAATTTGGCTAAAAACAGATTTTTTTTCGGATTTGTAATAAACATTAATTAAAAAAAAAAAATAAATACTTTGTTTTTGTCAGTTATTAATCATCTACTAAAATAACCTTGTCGCACATTCCAGCTCCGGATAATTTCTTTATAAACGTACTTTTTCTTTTTCCACAGGTCGAACAAATACTTTTTAATATTATTCTATTATTGTTTGTTTTTCTGTTGTTTCATCCTTATTTTCTGTTTTAGTTTTGCATTTGAGACAGTATGTTGACATTTTTATATTTGTAAGTTTAGAAAAAATTGCAAAAGTTCACCGCAATCTCATCATTAGCGTTGATTGTCAAAGTGTAAAATAAATTTTAAAAAAATTAATTTAGGCTGGTACATTTGTTTTATAAACGTTATACAATAATAACCACAAGCTGATGTTCCAACCGGCTGTAGTTGATTATTTTTTAAAATTTTCTAAAAATATATTTTTTTATAAGATCAGTCGGAGGAAGTCCGAACGAGTCAAAAAAATTATTATTATAGACTGCTACCCAATGCGTCCCAGGTCCGTCGTTGAAGTTTTGTATGTTAATGATACACGAACCACCTGCTGGTACGTCATCAAGTTCATCTTTGGAAAATATTCCACGAAATCCGTCGTGAGATTTTAATTTTTCAAGTAAATCAAAATTACTCAACGGCGTCTGGTCCCTGGTAGAGTCATTCCACGTCCGATTCCCAGTAGATTCGGAAGCATACTTCCCGCTAATCCTGCTAGGAGTGGAGCTATTGGAATAAATCCTCCTCGTTTTGTTTTCCTTGACGACTTTGTTTTCTGTTTATTCGTTCTTGATGATTGTTTAGCTGGCATTATATTATTTATTGTTATATGAAACTACATTGACGTAGTCAGTGACGAAAGATTTGTTTGATACCGTCGCCTGAGACCGCCTTCTTAGTTGCTCATGATACTGCCCCTGATGCTGCTGCTAGTCCCAGACTTCCTAGCACAGGTAAAATTTTTGGTATTGCGCTAGCCACTACAGAAAGTGCTGGTCCAAGAAATCCGCCACGTTTTGCCATTGCTGTTACTTGTGCAACAGACAGTTTAAGAACAAACGGTTTTCCTTTGTTATCTAGTTTGTTGATTTCTTGTTTTGTCAAAATTACTTTTACCGCTGTTTTATTTGCAGAAGTCGTCGGCGATATCATTAAAGAAACAGAATTACTGTTAGCAACTGCTGCTAATAATTTTTCAACTTGTCCTGGCGTTAGATATATTTCTCTGGTTTTATATTCGGTTTTTCATTGTTTGATTGTATTAAGTTGTAATATTGTTTTACACTTGTGCGGTCATCCGACCTTTAACTGCATCAATTGTAAAGAATCTGTCACTGACAACTAGCGCGTATACGTTATATGCTTCAGCTGTTAGTACGCCAAGCGTCCAAGTAACTTCAGTATCAGAAGGTGATCCAATAACTCCATCCAGATGTTTTGAAACATCGAAGTAAAATATTGGATAAAGAGAACGAAATTCTTCGACAGATATTTGACTTTCACTATCAGCGTCCTGGTATTTTTGTATTGCCTCCATGAGATACATGTAAGCTCGTGTAATGTTTTTTGTTTCATCATCAACAAAGTTGCATTGGATTGCACGTTTGGGATATTGTTTCGAATTTATCCTAACAAAGGTTCGTCTGACATTGGGGTTATCAAATACGGAATTGTTAATATCTTGATCATTACGACGCGCCTGTCGTTGAAATACAACAAACAAGTGTCGCCGTAATTGTTCGCTGGGGCGGTTGTAACACGCCACGTGTAATCAGTTGAGTTAGGAATTGCTGTTTGATAAATTTTGTTCTGCTGGAAATATATCCTTTTTGTCCACGCGTTTAGCGTCGACTCGAGTTTCATCATCTTACTTGTTGATGGGACAACTCGTGGTATCCACAACGCTAATCAAGTAATAGCAAATTGCCCTTCAGCCACTCCATCAGCGTGCATTATACAATCATCTTGCTCCGCTCGATCTAAACTAAGTGTATGTTTTAGTCCTCGAAAAACTTTGTTGTGATCTCAAAGCATCGTTGTTATTTGGCAAGATTCTGCTGCAAAAGCTTTCCGCATGGCATATTCCTCGTTATATTGCTGTCGTCGTATTCTTGAGACAGCTAATCTTATTCTATCCCGAATATAATCAGCTGCATTACCAGCAGGATTTGCGATTAAATTATTGTTATCTGGGTCAGGGTTACAAACACCAGTGCAGAATTTGCTTGAAACAGCTGTCCCGAATGAGGTATCCTGAAACCACATCATCTTTGTGGCCAACGATCTTGAGTAGTCATCACTGAACGAAACTATGTTAAGTATTGTACTTGTTACAGGTAAGTGCATTGAAATATCTTCCACGGTTTGGTTGGCTAGTTGGTATCGACCACTTCTAAACAAACTCCAACCGTTATTGACAAGTACAATTTCTGCATCAGCTGCAATATTACCGCCAAATGCTGTAAATATTTGATCACGTACTTCCAACATCGCCTTATGTGGCAGTAGAAACACGTCTTCGTCACGTGTATTAAAAGTTCTAACAACCGCCTTATTTGGTTCGTTCGAGTTTTTGTCGTTATACTCTGCGTATTCGAATTCTGTTACAGTACATCTGCATCATGTTCCTCGTTGAGATTAAGATAAATTTTAGCGGACATTATTTTATAATCCACACAATTTCGCAACGACTAAAAAGCAGCGGGCGTCATTGGTCTTCTTTTCTTTACAAGTTTGCGTATTACTTCTTCACCACGCGGTGATAATAATTTTTTTTGTGGTAGCTATCATAGCTCGCTCTGTTTCTTTTGTTGGTGCAATATCTGATATTGCTTATTTTATTTCCAATGCTGAAAGCAACGTTGTCGTGCCTTTAATTTTTATCAGCGATTGTTTTTCCCGACTGCGGTGCCGGCCGCAGATGCAAAAGATTTACTTTCGTCAAGTGCAAATGGCGCTACTTTACAAGCTATTTCTGTGATATTTTCAGTAATTTTTGTAAATATATTTCCAAAAAATCCGCCTACAATTTTGCTTCTATAAATTGTTCTTCGTCTCATCTTGTTATAAAATATAGGCTTACAAAATTTACGTCGCAACGCGTAGGTGTAAGTAATACGTGACAACTTCGTTGTTAAGATCTATTGCCGCCCAGACTGATCTGTTAGTTGCATTGTTATACTTGTTATTTGATTTTCAAGATTAATCGGATAGTATATAAATTGCCTAGGAGCAATTTGCATCAGTGATCCTGGAGGAACATCTGGCGAAAAACTAAATAGTTTGACCTCGGCTCCCTAACGCCGAATAAGATCCTAGTGAAATAGAACAATTGATTAAAATTGTATTTACGTCTGTTATGTTAACGGGTAAATCTCCGTCGTATGATATACTTTGTTCTGCAACACTGCCGTATTGTTAACGATTAAATCCTATCAACAACGCAATATTAGTCGCTGGTGAAAATCGATTATCAAATTAATTTTTAACGTGATTCTAGCTCGTAGTGTATTATAATTCGGAGTTAACTCAAAATTGTCTGCGACTCCTCCACTTGTTGTTATTAGTTCTTTTATCGTTTTATTAAGATCAGTTACGTTATACGCTCCCTGAGGTATTTTGACTGTTACCCACGTGCCAGGATTAAATGTAAAGTCCTTGTTGACGTTTATTTTAGTATTTGACATAGAATGCCATATCGTAGCAGAAATTAATGCAATTTCGTATTTTTTATTTGGATCTAGTGTTATTGGGGGATTGTAATAGACAGAAAAGTTTGCGCTGTCACTCTTTGATTGCGATGAATCGAGTAATAAGGTTGTTGACATTATATCAAGATTGTTAGATTATTTTACGCTATAAGATCGTTATGTAAAATTTGGTACACGGATGATGTTAGTAATCCACTCGATCGAAAATGATCTATTATATCAATAATCTCGCTGTCTATTTCCGTACTTTCATTTCCAGCTTCCTTTGATGATATCAATAACATTAGTCGGTGGACCATTTCAGCGTTTGATGTAAATACTTTAACTCCAAAGCCAAGTCTTTTATCAACCTCATATTCATCACGATCTCTTTCATATTTTTAAGCACAGTGTAAAACTATGTTTATATTCTTTCTCACGGGTTCGGTATTGTTCTGCTGTCTTATGCACAACAGCTGCCATTATCCCATTATGCATTCTATAAAAGTGTTCAATAAATAAGGATCGTTATTATCATATCCTTAAATATGATACGATTCGTTTCCTTTACTAATAACACGCTTTAATACTTTAGTAAACCTTGTATACTCATCCTCTTCCATCTTATGTTTTGAATATCATCAAACCCTAATTCTTTAACATATCACTCAACAAGATCCTTTTAAGCATCAACTGGAATATCTTCCTTCGCTAAACTCGCCAATTTTTCAAAATCTTTTTTTCACAATTACTTCAGCAAATTCACTTGCACGTTCAGCAGATATATATAAACATCTTTTTGTCTGCCAATGTAATCAATTACCTCTTGCGTTTTACTTTTTTTCCTACACTGTTTCAAGAACTTTTTAACTGTGCTTCCTGCTGTTCTTTTAACTGTCCTAACAAACCCTTTTCTTGTATTTTTTTTTAAGCTCGTCTGCAGATAATGTTGATATTTCTGGTTGTTTGAAAATTAACGTTTCAGTAACCGGCTTAAAAAATTTGGCAGTTTCTTCTTCTGCTTGAGCTTGTCCTCGGCGTGCTTCTTCCACCCTTTTCTTAAAAGCAGCTCGAGTTGCAACAAATTTCTCTAGTAATTTGATTCTTTGTTGTTATTTTCTATACGCTTTATAAAATTTGTCTAGAGAAATTCACTAATACAACAACGAAACATCTTAGCCGGATCATCTCCTCGTTGTTTAGCGGGATATCGTCAAATACAATTATTTTATGCTCAGACGAATCAAGTTCATTTACTGGATCTAAATCTTCTGGTTGTTTGATTGAGAATATATCATCGCCAGCGCCAAGCTCATCGCGAAGTTTAAGCGGTAACTTAGATATGTCAGGAATTTTTTAAAAATAAATTTGGAGACAGGGTATCCACCAGCAAACTAAACTCAAACCCAAGCATAAGTTATTTACAGTTGAAGTATGTGGGTGGCAACAAGCTTGATAAAACCGGTGGAACGGTTACATGTAATATTAACATGTCGTGTAAAAAACTTATTGGGTTGGAAACTACATATCCGCCAGCAAATGCTGATAAAACACAAGCTTTAAGTTATGCACAACTAAAATCTGTTGATGATAACAATCTTAATAAGGCTGGCGACACAATGACAGGTAACCTGATAATAAGCAATAACTCAAAAATAACTGGATTACCGACAACCTCGCCACCAGCTAATGAGACTGATGCTATTAGTTATGCTCAGTTAAAATAAATCTCGCCCCGTATTTTAAACGATCCGGTGGACCAATGTCAGGCAACATAAACATGAGAAGCAACAAAATAACGACAACATATGCTCCATTTAACCCTAATGATCTGACAAATAAAGCGTGTGTTGACAGTCTGTCTAGGGGTGGGGTAAAATGAACCAAACTCGATCTTGGTTATATTCCAACACTTTTAAAGGCAACTGACAACCGAGTTGGGTTTGACGTAAGCGCATCAACACATTATCCTGAAAACTATCCTGATTACTCCTTCTCTGATAGGACTGGACAACAAACGGAGAAGTTGAAAACTTTTGGATCAAAATTAAATGTCCCATTGCAGTTGCTATTTGGCAATTTCATTTACGCGGTGGATTAAACTCTAGTGTTAGGCCAATTTATAACTGGCGATTGGAAGGGTCAAACAATGATATCTACTGGACAATATTGTATAGTACAGAGAACAAGTATATCTCAACAACACAATATTTTACGATTCCGACAGAAAAGACTGTTAACAAGTACTTGTATTTTATAGTTTATATTGTCGCTGCTGAACATCAGTTTCCAGGATTGACAGTATTTCAATTATACACACTCGATGATCAAATTTAATCTAATATTATATAATAAATCTCAGAACCACCAATTATAACCATTGCAAGAGAATTTTATGATATTGTTTTTAACCCCGACAAAGAAATTGAATACGGATCACTAACGGCATGTGTAATAAATATTACGAAACGTTTTCAATTCAAATGATAAACACTCCATTGACAGAACAAGAAAAAAAAATATTCTTGTTATGCATATGCGAGGATCACAACTAATAAAAGCAATAGAAAACTTTGATATTATAAACAGATACTGTTATCCTGATGATTGTCTAGAAGAACAAAAACAAGTTGAAACCCTGCAAAAAAAATATTGCTTGAGCTTAACGAGGAAAATATATAATTTAACACGATCAGACGCATTAAGAGCACGAGCACATGGTGAAAAAGAGCAGGAGGAAAAACAAGTAAACGATAGCCATAATCGTCTCGACAAGCTAGCGGAATTTAGGATAGTAGGAATAAAAAGAAACAAGAAGTTGTACAATAGTTTTTTAAGACGGGGAATTTTTAAGTATCTCGGTATGTACTACCAAGACAAGGAAACCCTCGTTAAAATCGCTAGAATGACAGCGGATACGAAGTTAATTATAAAAGTATACTTGAACGCAATTCTACCAATGATGAGTAAAAATTTGATCCGATTATTATTGACAGATCTCTAAGGATAATCAAATATTTTGACGATGAAATTAGTGATCTCAGTGATGATAAGCGAGAAAAGTTTTTTGAAGAAGTCCAAAAAACAATGTTGGAAATAAAGTCTGATTCTTATTACGACGTAAGTGAAGCAGACGATGTTCCACTAACATCGCTCCAACGCTCTAGACAATTGTCTGTACGAAATTTTTACAATGAAATCGAGAAAATATTCACGATCCCATACGAAAAATTATTGTCTAAAGTAAACGCTGTAGTAGCACTTGCTGATTTTTTTCTTATTTGAACAAAACTCACTCCGAAAATTAATGCTAATACATTTCGTGGTCGCATATGCAATTATCAGACAACAAAAAAAAAAAAAAATTTTCAAAAAAAAACAAAAAAAAAAAAAAAAAAAAAAAAAAAATGAAAAAAAAAAGGATACAGTAATTTGGTGAATGAAACGGATTCGTATGGACGTAAAGTAGAAAACACGTTTGATTCCTACAGTTGGTTAAAGAAAAATGAGGTACTAACAGAAGAACGATACAATGATACTTCGTCAGTTGTTTATGACAAGTACGGAGATTTTTTTAGCTGATCCTAACAGTAATAAGTTCCGTGAGTTTCTTGACTCAATTGTTGGTATTAGAACTTTTACAGTCGTGTAAAAATTATAAACAAATATTGTATAATGAAAAAACAGATCATTGATTTGAATCATATTTCAGAAGAAATTCCAAAACAAGATGTTGACGCACTAACGCAGTATTACAAATTTTATCATAAAAACCTCTGGTGTGTAAAACAATGTTATAAGTATTACAGTAGAATACTTCAAGTAATATATTTACCACTGCTAATGACCAGCTCTGGTATAATCTCAAGTGGAGCATTATTAAACCCGTTTTTATTAATAATATCTCGTGTTGGTGTCTCTCAACAGCGTGTAAGAAAATTGAGCCTCGACTTGAGACCAAAAAAAGCTTGTAAAACAGCAAGTATCACTCATAAAAAAATACTTGATCAGATACGATCTTATTTGCGAGGTGTAAAATATGATATGGACAATTTAATACCCGAGTTCCGCGTTATTGACAGTATGTTAACAGATATTCTGCCAATGAGAGTTAGCAGGTATGAAAAAGATTATCATAAAAGATGATGCTAGTAATAATAGTAAATGAGCTGATCTAGACCAGAGACACCCTTCCCCCGACAAAACTTATTTCGTCACCTTATTTTGTGCTAGAAAAGGCTGGTGATAAAGTTGTCAGGATAAGGGGGGAAGGGGGTCTTTTGTTTAGTAACCTCATTTACTATTACTGCTAGTACCCCTTGTAATTTCTGTAACATCTCTAAGATATTGCTTGCCATATTGGATTATTCATTGTTGAATGGCACAATTGACGAACGCTATGATTTATATACCTCAAACACGGACGTGAAGGAAAACATCCCCTCTCACCAACTACCCTTATCACCTACCAAACAATCCACAGTGATAAGAGTGCTAATCTAAAATAAATTTTTATACTAAACAACACAATAATACCAAATATTTGTGTTTAGGGATAAGTGTTTTTAGTTATTGGAAAAAACAAATACAAATTGAGCAGGACAAAGGTTTAGTTTTTGTTAAGGGAAAAAACCCACCCACATACGAACGTACGCGGGCACACATACACACAAAAACGTACGCGTACACACACACAAACAAAATACACATACACACACAAACGTACGCGCACGCACACAAACAAAAGTACATACAAACACACATAATTATATGATTAGCAACTTGATCAGTCCCTCTTTTCTAGAGATCCCAGGCCGGGCACCACACGCGCAGCGCCGACCCCAATCCTGCTTCCAATTTATGCGCGAGGATGGGAGGGCAGATGGTTGATTAGTGGCCTCATCATCCCAGTTCTCGCTTTGAGGGATAGTGAAGACTTCCTTCCTTCTCTTATTCCACACCCGTGGATGCCGTGGCCTCCTTACCTCCTGCGGACGCTGAGGCTCCCGCTTTTGTCCTAGTTCTCTATCTGTGGGACTTCGGGCCTCTGTGGTGCTAGTGGCTGTGGTGATTGTCCCTGTGGAGGTGTCTTCATCATTGACCTAACTTCGCAGCTCTTTCTTAGCATCAGGTGAGGCAGGATCATTTCTTTCTTTTCCCCTTCTTTCTTTTTCTTCTCCTCCTCTTCTTCAAGCGTGGCACTTTTTTTCTATAGCCTCCATGACCAGCTTATCCAGGATTCACCTGGCATACTCCAGGTGCATCTAAATCTCAATCAATTTGGCTATTATGCTCATTTTTGAATGTTGACTAGTCAACGAAGGGTAGCCAGACTGAACTTGACTTGAATTTGTATTATACTGGCTTGCTCACGTATTGTGCATGTGCCAGTAGTTAATGACCTACCGGCGGGCTGCTAAATATCATCCCGGGGGAAGGAATAAGAGCCTCATCTCCCAGGCTTTAATGCTCTCAACGAGAGCTGTGAAATTAGCCCAAGATGTTTCTAAAGTAGGTCGTGGGACAATTAAGTCCTAAACGACCTACACTAGCTGGTGAATTTACTTGGGTACTGAAGGTTAAAAGTACGAAACTTTTTAAACTCATCAGCACACTCCTCAGTATAGAGAGGGGTCTATGTTGACATAGCAGGTATTACCGGGCTATCTTTCTCCATCCCGTAGGGTCTCCAGACAGCACATGCAGCATGTTATACCATGCACCCACATACCAATCCGCCGTAGCATCAGTTAGGGGCTTTTACTTGAGTGGGAATAGACCCAACATGCACTCAAGATTTTTACAGTCTAATGACAGCGCTACAGGTGTCTACCGAAGCAGTTTGTGACGCCAGTTGCAATTGGTTGGCAACTATGACGTTATAACGGGACACCTGGCTTCTAGACGGGTGGAAATCGTTCCACATCTCCATCTTGGTACGGGAGTCCGAGTGAGGACAAGGAGGAAAGTGTCTGGGCAATCCGGCGCGAAAGCTATGGATATTGTCGCAGCCCTGAAACGCCAACCATACTCATTTCAAATTCAGTCCAGTTGTACTAATGGACAAAACCTAATGCCAATATTGTATAAGCCACCTGTGCAATTAGCCAAATTCTCAATTAGTCATAAACATTTTCCTATCTTCTAATCATCAAAATTTAATCTAGTACAACAGTTTATATAATAACAGTCCCTAACAAATTTTGAATACTAGTATGTCTATGTAACATAACAAGAGTTTGTACAATATTAGGCATTTGGTTTGAATTTTGAACGGTGAATAAGGATCGAGTCAGTAACTTGGTTTGATCGAATAGGGATTACAAGCCAAAAAGCAATCCCTTTAAATAATGAGAAGCCCTTAAAAGGGCTGTTTTGGCAGATATTTAAAAGTCCCTCGGCGATCTTCTGCCTCGATACATTTCTCCGCACTCCGTTTTTCCTGTCTGATGATGTCGGGGAAGTCGTAGCTATGAATTACAGCCAAGTAGTTAGCGCCTTCAACAAGCTGGTATAATGGGTAGTCCCAGTAGGCGCTTTGTTAGAAAGCAGAAAGGAGCCTTACCCCATAGCTCCATTGTGTTGTTCTTGGTTTATTTGTGTCCAGGGACCGCCATCCTATATATTTGACGGCATTGATTACATTTCCCGCCTTTTTTATGTCCTCTACGGCTGCCCCTAGACCCATATCTGTATATTGTTGTTGATATGGGTTAGTGATCTCCACTGCTATATCTTCTTCTTCTACTCCTTCGTTATGTTAAGAGTGTAACAGAATTGAAACCGAGTGGGCTTTTCTTCTTGGACTAAATGAACAACACAAACACAATGTGATGAATGATGTAGGTTTATGAAATGAATTGATAAAAAAAATTATATATATAGTGATTCTTTCACGCTCCAAACACACGACTCATTCAATTACACATTCCCAAATGAAAAACAAATGAAAGTGAAATGCAAATATTCAAAATGAAAGTGAGATTCACATAATCTCACGTACTGTAATCGAGACTGAGATTCACATAATCTCATGTAATGTAAACGAGACTGAAATAATCTCATGTGATGATAGCATAACTCAAATTGTATTCAATTAAAACATCAATTGAAACAAATGCTTTCAATGTTAAACAACACAACGATTACACCAAACAATGCCTCGTGACTCAGTCATACGATAACTATTTGTAAAAACTTGCATCCGAAACCATTTGACCTGGTTTATGAGTCCATTTGTCAAAACCACACAGTTCTCCGGAATTCCTGGGTCGGCTCACTTGTTTTGGCCCCATCCACCCTTCACGGATCCACCATGCGCACAAGTTTATACATCATGCAGTTCCTTCATTGTATGGACTTGATTCCACCCCATACAGACATACAGACAGCCAGACCGTCAGTCTGATGTATCTGCATACACATACGCACAGCTACACAGCTACACATCTATGCATCCACATACACAGCTCCACCGCTATGCATCCACATACACAGCTCCACCGCTATGCATCCACATACACAGCTACAATAATAAAACCAAACTGGTCATAATAAAAGGTACATAATTACAATTTATAGATACATGCTACTAACTTAAAGGCTTAATAGGAACTTGTAACAATTCAAAAGTTCGTTTCAAATCTGCGTAGTGGTAAAGACAACATTTCACACTACGATATTAAAACTGAATATGCTTCACATATCAAATAAAAATGTAACACTTACCGTTATGGCTGTAGACAAAAATGGAGAGCGTACACTCCTCGACAAGATCCAAATGACCAATGTGTCAGTTTGAAATAGAATCAACCTTAAATCCATAGGAGAGTGAATACTAGTCAGGGTAAAATACTCATGTATACCATGCCTTTCGTGACTCTCGTCGCATGTAGTTTCAGAGTCGCTCTCCTGGGGATACAATGTTTCACCCCAGATAACGTTGTACGCCTGCACAATGAATAAAGGTGAAAAATAGATCTAAGGCAAAACCAAGTTATTTCTCGCCTTATTCTGTGACAAAGAGGAGGACAGTTCCAAGTCCGCTGCCACCACATCCTGTATTTCATGAGGGACTTCCTGCCTAGTTGGTGTTATTTTTGCAAGAGTGTGTACTACTGCCATTGCGTACGTTTCATGCGGGGTTGGTGTGTTCGGAGTGTGGTCCGATATTTCTTGGGCAATCTTGACCTTTGGCCTGGCCCCTAATGTTTGAATATTAGGCTGGGTCTGCTGCTGGTGTTTGTTTATTTTCCGGAGTCGAGATAGTGGGTTCTACCGGTGACTGAGGAGTAGTTTTCCTTTGTCTCCTTGAATTTTCCCGCCTTTTACTCCTGGGCTTTTATCTCATTTTTCTTCTTGGTCGTTGCCTTCCCATACTAAGAGTAGAGAAGTGCATCTCTCTTCTGCCCTTAAGCTCCAACCTGTGGCAGTTAAGAGGCTGAGGCCCTTTAATGCGCCTAAGGCTTGAGCGGGAATGTATTCCAACGCTAGCTGCATTAATTGATGTGTGTTCACTGCTGTATTCGCTGCGCCTTTTTGTAGCCAGACTGACGAACGCTGCTCATCATATCCCTGAAGCGCGGACGTGAAAGAAAACATCCTCCAAAAAACTAGCAATACCCACTCCACCATCAATAGCATGGAACGCGGACCTGAAAGAAACACTCACGTTCATTTATTTTCCTACAAACACACTTTATTATCAATCATACATATAAAACACACACACACACACACACACACACACACACACACACACACACACACACACACACACACTAAGTCAGGGAAGCCAAGTGTTTATAGGCACAGTTCTATTTTTTACCTACAAACACACACAATATTTTATAAGCCAGACAAAGGAAATGTTTGTTGGTACACTTCTATTTTTTAACCTACCAACACACAAAAACAGACAAATATTTTGGCAATCTGACTACTATCTCTTTTCTAGATTGTTTGGGGTAGCCCTGAAAAGGGCTGTTTTGTTGGGGGTTATGGCAATCTCTTATTGTCTAAGATTGCGTTCCCGTCTGGTTGCAGGCTTTCCCACAAGATAGGGTCTGCTTCTTCGAAAGGAGAAGGGTAACTCTTTCGTGTCCACACGGCAGTCCACAAAACCTCTATCTGGCTCCTGCTGTTGTTACTGATGCTGTTGTTGTTGTTCTCTCTGCTGTTTCTGAAGTCTGTACTTCTCGGTCCATTCTTCTTGCTCCTTCTTGATTTCGTCTTTAAACACCTCTTCTATTAGGTCTTGGGCCACTTTCAGCATCCTGACATTCTCTATCTCTACAGGCTTATGTATCAGGTTTTGCCTGACACAATGTAAATTCACGTGGGCTTCGTTCATCTCTGCTAGTGTTGAACACATCTTCATAGGTTGACTAGTCAACAATGGATGGTCAGACGGGAGACCTCCCCACTTTATAGGGCTCAAACGCGGATGAATAGAAAACATCCCTACGATTTGTTTTTCGGTAGGAATGCTTTAGCTTATCTCATGGTGAGGTATAGAGAGATAAGTCAAACAGCATGTACAGTGACATTTTTTTTTATAAAAAAAAAAGAAACCGCCATTTTCAAAAGATAATATTTTTATTCAACCAACAATTAACCAACACATAATAGAACAATTCATACCATATCAAATAACACACTTTTTTTGACAAGGTTGACAACGTTGTGAAGTCAAGTTAGACTTCCACGGATGGAAGTCATTTGGCCAGTGATGTACACTACGTTTCCTAGCTAAAAACAAGAGATAACCATAATGGTTAGAAAACCATCTATCTATTTTTTCATCGTTTCTAGAAGAGTCACGATCAAAATAAGTCACTAAATGTTCTAAGGGATATCCAAGATTGCGTTAATGAAGAAAATACACACAATATTGTCCACACATCATAGAATCTGCCATGTAATTGCACATTAATGAACCGTGTCGTCTGGACATTTCTTCTCATAAAGTCGATGACGTCGTCTTCCAAAGGTGATAATCCATACGAATCAAAATACTCCACACAGGCATCGTGGGGAATGCAGACGGCTACCCTGTGGGTTCCTGGGAGATGACTGTCGTCCGTGTTGATGACATAAGCTTGATGTCTTTAGGGTAGGTAGTTCCCAGGTATCCATTTTTTATTTTTTCTTGTTTCACAGGTAATGATAAGTCATCAACTCATTCCTGACTTTTTGCTTGAAAATCTCTGTCAAGTAATCGTCTCTTCGCTTCGTCTCCGTACTTTTGGCCAAGAGAGATTCGATGCGATGGATCTCTAGAGCAGTCAGTGGTGGGGAGGAATGATCATGCAAATCTTTATACCACTGATGCAGCACTGCTTCTTCCGAGATCAGACCCAAAGCGTACTCCAGATATTCGTCCAATTTTCCTTCTTGACTCATTATCAAACATATATCGTGCTGAATTTGACTGGGATGATCATTTCGACATCCATAGCAATCTTTATTGGTCAACCCTGTAATGGTTTCTGCCAGGTCTTTGGCAAAAGAGGAGACTAAATGTTGTTCATGTTCTGGCCATCTGTACATGACCATCCCCTCTTCGCCTTTGTCTTTGGGTTCTCCTTCCAAGATATCCTCCCATTCCATTTCCAAAGATCTCTACCATTCACAGAAGGATAAAAGTCTTCCATAGTTTCTAATAATCTAGAATGACTTCTCTCAAACTGTTGATTTCTATCGTATTATCAAATTCTGCACGCACGATGACATTCACCGTCTCGATTAGAGCTTCTGCAGTCCGAAGTTACACACGCAGTTGACCAGATTTTATAGGGTGGAAATGTCCCTCGTCGCTGCCTAAGTCTGGAGTGAAATCAAAGGCCCAAACAACGTAACCTCCTGCATAATATTCATACGAAATGTCGTGGCTGCTGTTGGTTCCTAACTGTCCTGTGGCTTCTTACAGGAACAAGTACGATATCAAGTAATTCTTCTCAGCAAACTTAGGTTTGATGGGTCTGGTACTCAATGTCTTGCTATCGCGACTGACTTCGATCTTGGACACTCTGTAGTGTTTAAACTCTAAAGGATTGGCAGTGAGGGCTCCGTTGAGGGCTTCGTTGCTGACGATACCAACGATTAAACGCTTGGGTAACTGTCCTTGGAGCAGATAATCTTCGATCTTGGATCGGAGTCCAGCGGCAATGGTGAAAGTTTTCACTTTCACGCATCGTATTGGATATTTAGCGGTCGTTCTGCTCAAAGTGTGGCTGATGTCGTTTCTCACTTTAGGTAACACTTAAACGCGTTGCACGTAGAGTCTGGCTTCTTGGATGATGGTTTTGTACTCGTTGACATTGGCCATCAAATGGAAAACGGTACTACTACGATTCAGTCTCAAGCGGATATCCACTGTGATCAGCAAATACCTTTCTTGCAACCACGTGTCCAAATGCAAACGATCTATCAGTTCTAAACTAAGACCTTGCAGGATTTTCTGTCGACGGTCGTTAAAGCCCACATTGTGAGGATCGTCAGCTGCAGTTAAGACTGTGTCGTTAAACTTGTCCTCGCCTGCTGTATCAGGTTTCCATACCACGTAAGCATCCAGATGAGTGTTCTTGGCATCTTTCCCGTACGTCAAGATATTTTCCAGGTACTCTCGGTAAGGGTAAATGTCCATGCTGCTGATGACTAGTTTGTTATTCAAGTACAAATTCACTTCGCTGAACAAGGAATGCATGAAATTGTTGACGGGAGCTACTCTAGCATCGGCTCCCGGATTGGTGTCGTCCGTTTTGATCACTTTGATTTTCAAGTACAAGTAACTGCTATTCAGATTTATGTAATCTTCGGGCTGTCCTTTGATTTCAAATTAGATGGGGGCTGAGGTTGTCAAAGAAATGAAATTCTACCTATTGGGATTCTTGCATCGTCATCATGGTGGGTGGCATGGCAAACAGATCCAGTTCCGACTTGTAGCATTCGCAAGACGCTTGGTGTATCATTGTTTCTGTCTGTAATTTAATGATCGAATACATCTAATTCTCGGACGGTTCATCTTTTCTTAGTCTTTCTAGCTCTAGGTATGTAAAGTTCTCTGGAGAGGTGTCTTCGTCGTGTCTTTCTGCCTTGTCCTTGCTGTGGCGTCAGGGAAACAGGAATGTCTGACTGGGCAGCGTCCAGGGCATTTATAGGAGTTTCTCTTTGGCAGTTTGAAGCAAGAGATTTTTACCTGCACTCAAGAAAGCTTCTTTGGGGTTTTGTTTGTCGATGATGACATTTTGGAGAAATTCTTTGCCTTGCGTCAAAACGGCATCTTTCAAGGAGTACAATCATCGTGTCACCATCGTTTTCAAAACAGGGGCTACCGAACGAAACGCCGATTTCAGCATATCTCATAAACCATATCATCGCTGTCGAGCGACTCCCCGGTATACAGGATACATGACTTACAAGTCGTTAGAGAATCGTTTTCTAAAATGGAGCTTCACCGTAACTTCCCTTTGGAGAATGGAATATTTTGTCCCAGATATCCATTTATAGCATGACGGTTAAATAGTGAGGATGTAGAAATTCGCGGTGAACGTGATATGTGTTTCCACCTTCCTCGTCATTGGTCTTGGTAGAATCGACTTTGAAAGGAATGACTCGCAGTAACGGTACAGATGTGTGTCTCACCACGTTGTACTCCAGCACATCAGAGTACACAAAGATCAAATTTAATCCTTGGTTCAGTTCTACAGCGAATCGAAACAACTTCGCAAAAGTCAAGTTGTTGGCAGTGGGTGGCATGTCATTACCCTTGATCATCATTAGGTCTCCACCCAAAATGTCAAACAATGCAGAACAAAAGGTGATGGCCAACGGTTTGGCATCCGAAAATTCCATCAGCAGGCGAAGAGCCACTTTATGGTACTCGAGGGTGACACTTCGTTTGGTATTGTTCAAGGCTTTGCCAAACAGCGCATTGAATTTGGAAGCATTCGTGTCCACCAGATGTTTACCACTAAAATAATAGCCTGCAGGAATTTTCAAGAAATAGATGTACCGTAGGGTATCGGGGGACACTGGTTGTTTCATAGAGGCATCTACAGATTCGTTTTCATTCAAGGATTGTTGTACTTGGTCGTTAAAAACATCGACTTCAAAAGTGCTTTGATTTTCAGTGATGTTTTTGATTTGTGTAGGGTGAATCATTTCGACCAAAGCCACTTCCCAATCGGCTTCGTGATCCAATTGGATGGCCTGAGGTAATTTGGTCGTGAAACAGCACAAAGTATTGTGGGAAATACATCCATGGAACTGTCACAGGGTAAGGTTAAGTAAAATTGGTTATTCATAATTCCATAGTTCTGCTGTCCGAGGGGTCACTGGAGGTCAGAGGAGTGTCTAGAGGAGGATTGTTCTTGTTTTGGTGATGACTTTTGGGAGGATGACTGACGCTGGATGCAATTCTCCCGTTGTTACTGTTAGAGTATTTCTGGGAAGGATTGGGGAGAAGGTAAGTAAATTGCTCAGTAAAATGGTACACAATTGTTTGTCTCTTGTTACAAACTCAAATTGGCAATGTCAGCACCGATGACACAATACATCACAAAGATTTGGCAGAAAAAGGCGATTTGCGTTTTAGGCATACGTTCTCCACACCACACCCAAAAGGGTTACTTTTGTAGATGTTGCAGGGAAGAACTGGGAGGAGTGGTCACTGTGGTGGTTGAGGCTGTGTTGAAGGGCATGATTTTCACTTCATTTTATAGTCGATGACTTGCGAAGTGTCGATCCAAGAGTCAGAACTCAGCTGATATCCTTTCCAATGTACTTTGACTTCTCTGACACGACGTTTTCCCACTTTTCGGGTTCTTCGATCGAGAATGCTTTCGATATCGTGCACTTCGTCTTCTTTTTAGGTCACGCGTTGTAACTCGGGTAAGTAAAAAGTTCATTTTAACACTATCCTGTTCATGTTTTCCAATCTATAGACGGCAGGATGACGACCACGGACTCGTCCAGTGACACGAAAGAATTCGGTGATCCAGTTGGGTAAGTAACATTTGTCGAAATTGGCTTATGGAGGGTGACATCTTTTTTCCGGGGCACACACAAATAATACACTTACGTCGATGACTTGTCACAAACCCTTTCATCTTACTTTTTGGAATAGGTCACAGGGTTTGTAACCAGCCTTTTTGCCGAACTCTTTGACTATCGCTTAGTCAAAAATGTGACGATTGTTTTTCTATATCGCAAAACAATTCTCCCCTTTCGTTGCTCCTATTTTTCTTTGGCTGATGGGGTCTTTTCTGGAGTAGACGCCGATGTTTGGCTAAGCGTTTTTTCGGATGCCAGATCAAACGACGAGTCTGTCCTTTTCTTGTTCCTTTTCCTTTATGGACAGGAGAACGAGTATAGTGGTGGTGTGTATTTTTTTTTTTTTTGGGGGGGGTGGGGAACATCTTTGTTTGTTCAGGAGCACACACAAAATACACTGATGTCGATGACTTGGCACACGTCCTTTTATCTTATTTGTTAGGGATGTATTTTGGATTGACGTTTGATAGACCAGACTGAGCATATGTTCTACCATTCAAGCGCTAAAAAATCCTCCTCTTTGCTTGCTCCTGTTTTTCTTTGGACGATGGGGTCTTTTCTGGGGTAGACGTCGATGCTTGACTAAGCGTTTTCTTGGATACCGGGTCAAACTACGAGACTGTCCTTTCTTTTGTTTTTCCTTTTTCTTTTTGGACAGGAGAACGACGACGGTGGTGGTGTGCACTTCTGGTAGGTGACATCTTTTGGCGTTCAGGAGCACAAAAACACTGATACCCATTGTTTTTCCCAGGTCTTTTGCATAGTTGAATGCGTCTCCACTGATTGTCTCTACTTCGTATCAACTTGATGACAGGCATCACGCGTCGTTGAGGGGTTCGCAACGGACTAAATCGGGACAGTTTTTGCTTTGAGTCAGGGGGTTTCATTTGTTAATCAAACGGGGAAGAACGTGTGTCGGACTGGGTTGAGGTGGCATCACAAGCAACGGGAAAGTGGAAGAACCTGAATCTACTGGAGACGCCGTCACCGTAGCTTCAGGTCGTGGCTTGGGACTGTAGTGCCTCTCTTGCGGGAAGAAGCTGTTTTCTGGGGGTCTTTTATGAGAACTTTTTTTTCTGTGGACTTTTTTTCTGTGGATGTGACCTGGTCATGACACCAATACTCCTTTTGTTCTGGGTACATTTGGGTCGGGGAGTGACCTTTTTCTTGGGGATGACTTTGGGGCTTTGGGATCCCAGTTTAAGAAAGAAAAAATGTTGACACCTCCTAGAGAACCGCTACCTCCAGGTTTAAAAATGATTTGCTTTTTGGTTTGAGTGTCGACGCGTCTAGGCTTCTTTCTTACTCTCACAAAAGCGCTTGGTTTGATGTAGAATGTGAATGATGCATTGCAGTAATTGATGTGCTGTCACCGTAAACCATCGTAGGACTTCTCTGAAACTGGCTTCTAAAATACGAGCACGTATTTGTGGATTTTTATTTGGCGACAGATGCCGTACAAGGCAAGAATCAATATGACGGGAAGATGAGACTGAAGGGACGTCATGTTGACGATGTGTGAGACAGACCAAAGGTGTCCGAGGTTTTCATAGATTTTTTTAAAGTCGACGGTGACCTGTACACGACAGGCACTCCGTCTTGGCACCAATGGGTACGAAATGCAAATGCAAGTATTAGCCAAACAGAGAGTAAATCCTTGGCTGCCTCATGCGTAAGGCGATGCTACTTAAACCCCTCACGTCTATTTACTAGTGGATTTAAAACCCACTCTCCCCGATTATTTTGCGGTTTATCTCTAGGGCTTTTAAAGAAGACTACGTATAATGAGCACTGAGACTTGATGTTGCAATCGGCTTTACTTTGTTGAAATAAATTTTGGGTCTTGTAAATGACATTGGCATTACAATGATGCCCTTTGCGCGTAGACCACAGTCTAATTTCTTCTTCGTCTTCTCCTAACATGTCGTCAAAGATGGCCAGATGGGTTTGACTGGGGTCAGACGCGATCCCGTCGTCTTCTCCAGGAATGCCTTCCACAGTGAGGGTGTAAGTAACAAGCTATACACACATATTCTTAAACATCTTCAGTGACTAAAAAATTGCGAATCTTTTTTTTCCATATAGGTCGAGAAGTATCGAGATGAAAACGCAATGCTTTAAACAGAATGAGTCTCTCGTGTATATTTAAAGGAAACATCCTCATGTTTTTGGTGGTACCTCACAGTACAGATCGTACAGAGCCTACAAGGAATAGGCTGTTAAACGAAATCCCAGAAAGGAAGTCACTAAGACAAACACTATACGTCGACCCAAATTCATTGGATACAGTTCTCTTGAAAGTGTTGGTAATCCGCCGCAGTCTGAATAGTGTCATTGACTTCCTTCCACGGAATCTGTTGTATCACTAATGATTAAGGTCGTGGCATGGTAGCTAGTCTTTATACCTCTTTGTGTCGGAGTTAACAAGTGGACTTTTTGCACAGAACTGGTCGTACTGCAGTGGCGAATAGAAATTGGTTAGTCACTAACTTGAGCTCTACACACCACATAGAAGTTTCCTCTCCAACCAAGATTAGTCCGTGTAAAAGATTTTGGTAATCATCTAACTCTTCCTATGGAATTCGTTGCAGTAAGTCTATCTTGTAGTAAAAAGAATTAGTAGTAAACAAATCCTTCTGGTTTTTGGGTAGTTTATGAATGTCTGACCACTGGAACGCTTTCAAATGAGTCAGTCCTCTTGCATTCAAGTACCAGTGGTTCAAACATCGGTGACGTAACGCATGCAATCGTTCTTTGCGTTTCACTTGTACTTTGATGAATTCTGGGTAAATGCGTTCTCTCAACTCCACAGGCAAACCACAAATGTTCTCTTTTAAAGTATCCATCAAGAGATTACTGAGGTCGCCCCACAAAAGGAAGGCAGAGACAGTGTGGAGGCCATTGAGCATGTTCCAGGAAGGCCGAGTCTTTCTGCTCCCACTCGTGAAGTGATACACAGCAACTGAAGCACTTGACTTTGTCACCTTCGCCCAAGTAGATAAATCCAGATCTGGCTAAGTCTTTGGTGATAGGTCCTCCCAGATATTTAGGCCTCTTTCCTTGGAAGGTTTTGAAACGATTTTTAAAGTCGCAGTATTCAGGCAATCGCACAGGGAACGAATATTCTTCTTTTACATGGTCATTTCGATGAGGGTACGGTGAAATCCGTAGTAGTTTGCTCAGGCATGGATGAACTCCGTAGGGTGGTAGCCGCATGGTTTCACGTGGAGGATGACATTGGCAATGAAAACCAGTAAAAAGTCCACCATAACGAGTATCATCGCTTTGCATCCGTTAGGTTTGACACGTACAGCATCACTGTCCATGGTAGGTATTGTAGTAGTATAGCAAAGTTCACATGATGTGGAAATGAACAGCTGAGGTCACATCTTACGTCATCCCTGCAATTGCAAGTCAGAGCATCGCACTCCACTTGAGAATCACCGAACTTGAATGGTGTCTGTTTAAAAGGATTCATCTTTCTTACTTGGCAAATGTAGTCACAATGAACTATCGGTCTTGGACGTTTTCCGTTTTTGTATGCTGACCAATATCAGTGTGTCCGTACGGTAAAGTGAAGGGTTGGGGAAGCCGCATTCTCTTCTGGTACACGATTTGATTCACTTTTCCCAAAGGCCGACTGACGAATTGGTATGTGGCTAAACGTACAATCTTGTGCGGGTCGTAGGTGGTCAAAAGACTTGATCCTCTCCGAATTTCAAGGCTTCTTTGAATACCCCCAAAGTTCACCACTTGACTGTCAATCCTTTCACTTTGCACTCGGTGTACACTTCTCCTAGAGGGTCCCGGTATTATAGCTGTAATTTTTGGGACCGCCACAAATAAAACTTAGAATCTTGTCGTCGGGGTGTTCGTCTGTCCTTCGATGTCAGGGTGTCGCTGACCCAGGCAATCGATGCAGATGCAACTGTCCGTATCAAAATACAGGACGCGGTCTCCTAATTGGTTCAAAGCTGTACAATGTAAGCAAGCATGGGCTTTGACGTAGGCCGCAATGATGGCATTTCCAAATTCGTCGGCTTCTACAAAGTCCAGTTCTTCTTCGTAATTAATCAGGATCAAATCTTCACGAAGGACTCCCACGTGTTTAATGTAATTGGTTTTGTCGTAAATCATCTGGACGTAGTGGGAAGGTTCTGTCAAATACTCCGTCTCGAGTAAACATGGACCTTGTGCCATTTTTGCCCCACAAGCAATTTCACGTCACTTTAGCAAACGATCGCCTTCCTTCGTTTTTCTCGATGTGGTCTAAGGTAATGCCTTCCTGCTCCAGCAATTTCTCTTTGAATTTCTTTTGGTCTTCGGGAGTGTGGCACCAGGAAGCGTAGCCGGTTGCTTCTTGTTTCACTTTCAGAAAGGCATCCACCTAGTCTGCGAAAATGACTTTCTTAGTCTCGTCGCCCTTGCGGTACTTTTCTGTCTTAGGAAAGTGGTAAATTTTACACACTTCTAATAATTGGTATCCCAGGTCCAGAGCTTTGAACATTTCCACGATGACCCATGTTCCTATCAAGGCGCGTTCTTCCTGGGTGTGCTGACAAGGTTGGTCTTGGTTGAACCTTTCGGCACAAGTAAGGCACAATGGAAACATCAGTTTTCCCTGGCAATGGTGAGATAAAACAGGATGATACAAGTCCGTGAGAGGCAAGACTTTGCATTTAATCAATCCTTCGTATTATCGAATGTTGGCCATGTCGATGTGTTCCGTCATCAATTATCGGTGCCCTGTGGGAAAGTGACAATATTTGCACACGTAAGGATAGAGTGAACACACGTCCAAGTATTTGATTTCTTCTCCTTTCTCCTCGTCGGCGTGGTACAACAAACAGGTGGTATTCGTCCGTCCTGCATACAAACTGTCCTGCGGGTTCAGAGGGTCCACCAACTTGTAACTTTCCACGATACGTTTAAACTTGGGATAGGTATTCAAACGGTGATCGTACTCGTGTTCCCACATTTCCACTACTTGGTATCGTTGCTGCTATGACTGTAAGCGTTGATGGCAAGTGGTCTCGTACAAGTCTTCCATGGTCCGTTGTAAAAACTGATTTTTAGTGTACCGTTGAGCGTAACAGGTCGGACATCCGTGAAATAAACATCCGTTGAACTCGTAAACGATCTTGTGTTTTTTAAATTCCAGCCATCCACCGAATATGTTCAGATGGTCTTTTCACCTCCTCCGTTTCGGGCCTGTTGGATCCATTTGTCTTCATCGTCACACAAGGAATGTAGGCAACGTAGGGCTTTGACCGAGTATTGACGATTGACAAAATTGGTCGTTTGAGAGCGTATGACAACCAGGGTCTTCTAGGGCATGAATCGTTTGTGGTACACTAAGGAACACGCTTTGGCAATGGTGCATTTGTTTTTCCAAAGGATCGATCCCTTTGTGCTCTATGAACAATTCTCGAAATTTTCCACAGCATCGTCGTAAAATTTCCACATCGGAACGACAATACTTCAACATTTCTTCTTGAAAGTCGAAGGGGTCCGAGGCATGAGAGTGGTACCAAGCGTAGAAAGCTTCTCTTTGTTCGGTGTGCATGTTGTCAGAGTAGTAGTGAGCATCAGGCAAATGGGGTAAAAAGGCGCGTGGATTGGCTTCGGTAATGAAAATGTGTGGAAAATAGCCTTTGCCCATTTCTGTCATTCCAAACGTTTTAGGCATTCGGCTCAATGACATGGCCAAGTAACTCATCGAATCTTTAACCTGCACTTGTCCCACTTGCATGGAGATGATTTTGACTCCGTTTAAAGAGACGTTCGGACGTTCGGTGCTTTGTTCCGTATAGTATTTGAGAAGAAATTGTCCATCTTTTCCCGAGACATTGTGAGCCATCATCGTGGCATAGTAATGGCAATCTCCGTAACGTTTGATGTCCTCTTGACTCCGTGTCTCCTCGATGGGATCTAAGATCCATTGGGCGAAATCGGCCAGCGTATTAGGTCCCCGAAATATATTTTTCGCGTTCTCCAGAAATCTTGCTACAGCACGGGGAATGGTAAAAGATAGGTTCTTGGATGCACTTCTCGCATTCTCGGTGGGCCACGCAGAAATTAGGAATGTGAATGCCAGTCTCTTGCATGCTTTCGAAATCGAAGATGACATTTTGCTTTTCTCCTGGTCATCTTCTTCCTCTTCCTGTTGGGGTTGTATTTTTGAATGTAGCATTCGTGTTCAAAGTCCACGATTTGGTGACCAATGTGTTATCATTTCTTTCCTGGACATAGGTGCGCCTTGGATCTTTTGGTACGTATGACTTGTCCACAAGCAGAACAACATCTCAGGAGCTGACAAGCACGTTTCTGTTGTGAACCTTGCGTTTTCAGATGTTGTTGGAAACAGGCAGGGCTGACAAAAGTGCACTGACAAGCAGGGCAATGCACTCGTTTTTGTCCTTCTTCAAGACAGGTTTAGAGGCCAAACATCTCTCATATTTCGATCCATAATGCTTCTGTTGCTCTCGATTGTTATACCCATAGTCACATTTATCACAATAATAACCATATCCCAGGAATCCGGTGATACTGGTAATGATATCGAAACGTTCATCGTGATGATAGGCGTTAATGTATTTTTCAACTTGGAAATTTTTGACACGAAACAGCAGAGGGCCACGCACTTCTTGAGGGTGCACTTTCATGGTGTAACTTGGAGCCAAGACGTCTTGCAATGTTTGCATTTCAGGAATACCACATGGTGTGTCTTTAGATAGGCCTGCTTGCTGGAACAGGAGTTCTGCTTCTCTTTGTTGTTTGACTAAGTTCGATTGTTTGAATAGTTGGCCATGCTCTTTTCCATTCTGCCGTGTCGTTCTTGTCGGCATACGTTCGTCCCCACCACGATGGCCCTGGCTAGACACTTCTGGTCTTGAGGGTTGTTAATTCGGACGAGGTTCTTTCTGGTGTTGCGAAGGTCGTCCACCAATAACACCTTTTTTTAGCGTCCGGTCCCTTTGGGAAGAGAATCGTGGGCCATGTACAGTGTTGCTTTTCCATTGGTGCTGTGAAACCTGTCGTTGGATTGCTGTACGTGTTGAATCTTGTTGACGACTGTGGAAGGTGTCAATTCTGATGGCCTTGCAAGGCTTTGCATGTCGGGTCATTTACAGGATCACTCTCTAACAGGACTCGCAAGGCTTTGGATGTTGTTTTTTTTTTTTACCGGAACACTCTCTTAAAGGACTTGCAAGGCTTTGCTTGTTAGGTTTTTTACCGGAACACTCTCTAACAGGACCTGCATAGCTTTGCATGTTACATTATTTACAGAACCACTCTCTAACTGGACTTGCAACGCTTTGCATGTTAGGTGATTTACAGGAACACTCTCTAAGAGGACTTGCAAGACTTGGCATGTTAGGGCATTTACAGGACGACTCTCTAAGAGGACTTGTAAGGTTTTGCATGTTAGGTGATTTACAGGACTACTCTCTAAGAGGACTTGCAAGGCTTTGCATGTTAGGTGATTTACAGGACCACACTCTAACAGGACTTGCAAAGCTTTGCATGTTAGGTGATTTACAGGACCACTCTCGAACAGGACTTGCAAGGCTTCGCATCTTAGGTGATTTACACGCCCACTCTTTAACAGGACTTGCAAGGCTTTGCATGTCAGGTCATTTACAGGACCACTCTCTAACAGGACTTGGAAGACTTGGCATGTCAGGTCATTTACAGGGCCACTCTCTAACAGGACTTGCAAGGCTTTGCATGTCAGGTCATTTACAGGACCACTTTTTAAAATGACGTGCAAGGCTTTGCATGTCAGGTCATGTACATGACTACTTTCTAAGTGGCCTTGCAAGGCTTTGCATGGCAGGTCATGTACAGGACCACTCTCTAAGAGGACTTGCAAGGTTTTGCATGTCAGGTCATGCACAGGACCACTCTCTAAGAGGACTTGCAAGGTTTTGCATGTCAGGTCATTACAGGACTACTGTCTATCAGGACTTACAAGGCTTTGCATGTCAGATGATTTACAGGACCACTCTCTAAGAAGACTTACAAGGCTTTGCATGCCAGCTCATGTACAGGACCACTCTCTAAGAGGACTTGCAAGGCCTTGCATGTTAGGTCATGCGCAGGACCACATAAGAGGCCTTGCAATGCCATGCCTGTTAGGTCATGCACAGGACCACTCTCTAAGAGGACTTGCAAGGCCTTGCATATTATGTGATTTACAGGACCACTCTCTAAGAGGACTTGCAGGGCTTTGCATGTTAGGTCATTTATAAGACCACTCTCTAAGTGGAATGCAAGGCTTGGCATGTTAGGTGATTTACAGGACCACTCTCTAAGAGGACTGCAAGGCTTGGCATGTTAGTTTATTTACAGAACCACTGTGTAAGAGGACTCTCAAGGTTTTGCATCTTAGGTTATTTAAAGGACCACCCTCTAAGAGGACTCTCAAGGCTTTGCATATTAGGTTATTTACAGGGCCTCTCACTAACAGGACTCGCACGGCTTTGCATGTTAGGTGATTTACAGGACCACTCTCTAACAGGACTCGCAAGGATTTGCATGTTATGTGATTTACCGGACCATCCTCTAACAGGACTCGCAAGGCTTTGCATGTTAGGTGATTTACAAGACCACTCTCTAAGAGGACTCGCAAGGCTTTGCATGTCAGGTTATTCACAGGACCACTCTCTAAGAGGACTTGCAAGGCTTTGCATGTTAGGTGATTTACAGGACCACTCTCTAAGAGGACTTGCAAGGCTTTGCATGTCAGTGTCCAGAATTTTCACTGTGAGTCACAATTCGTACTGTTCTAATTTAGAATTAATTTCACTAAATGTCTTTGTCCAAAGCTGGTTGTATAGTTCTCCAGGGAAAATAATTATTATTTAAAAGATAGATGAAGTGCAGCTATCATTAGTAACAAAACACATGTTGTTCTACAGTCGTTCTACAGACGTACGAATGAACGACTCTTTCCAGCACAAAAGAATACCTTCTTCTCAAGGTATTAAAACTCTATAAGATGTTACAATGTGACTCTCTAAGGTGTTAAAATATGACTCTAGACTATTTCGCAGGTACCTAAGCATTTAAGGCGAACTAAAACGTCATTTCATATACACGCACGAAGAACACATGGCGATTTCGAAATCTCGCCACTGCAGTATAGAATGTCAACAAGTGTTATTAGAAATTACCGTGGTCACAACCAATCATTTACATAGCTTTTGCCAACTGTTTACTTGAATCGACATACCGACATGCAAAAATCGTGCTCACGCGAGTCACATTTACGTTCTAAATAAACACAATGTTTCTATCAAAATGTCAGACCCTGCGAACATAATCATCATCATAATAATAATTATATTTAATGACATAAAAATGAAATAAAAAGAATTCAAATTTTAACACACATGTAATTAAACTACATGGTCGTAACAACAGGAACCCTCTCTAAGAGGGCTTGGAAGGCTTTGCATGTTAGGTTATTTACAGGACCACTCTCTAAGAGGGCTGCAAGGATTTGCGTGTTGGGTTATTTACAGGACCACTCTCTAACAGGACTAGCAAGGATTTGCATGTTAGGTGAGTTACAGGAACACTCTCTAACAGGACTGGCAAGGCTTTACATGTTAGGTGATTTACAGGACCACTCTCTAAGAGGACTTGCAAGGCTTTGCATGTTAAGTGATTTACAGGACCACTCTCTGAGAGGACTTGCAAGGCTTTGCATGTTAAGTCATTTACAGGACCACTATCTAAGAGGACTTGCACGGCTTTGCATGCTAGTTTATTTACAGGACCACTCGCTAAGAGGACTTGCAAGGTTTTGCATATTAGGTCATTTGCAGGAACACTCTCTAACAGGACGTACATGGCTTTACATGTTAGGTCACTAAAAATATGCTAAGAGGTAATTGCAAAGGGCACGTAAGGGATGTGGAGATCTGATTATATTCAGATAAAGAACTTTAACTGTTTAGTTTTATTATTGAAACTTATGTGAGTTATTTAATAAACCCGTGTTATTTGAAGAGACTCAAAAATTTGTTTTAAGAATATGACCGTTTTCTGCAAAAGGGATATATAACAATTTACAGACTGAAAAATTTCTAGTTTATTAAGTAAAACAAATATTGATATGTCATATAAAATGAAGAACCTTCAGCCGATATATATATATATATATATATATATATATATATATATATATATATATATATATATATATATATATATAATCGCAGTTAATTCGATGTGGTACGGGAGATAACTTTACGGCTACTTGTTTTTTCTTTCCTTTTTGATTATTATGCGGAAATTATTCCCGATGAAATATGTATGTATGTTATGTTATGTCATGTATGTATGTATGTATGTATGTATGTATGTATGTATGTATGTATGTATGCATGCATGTACGTACGTACGTACGTATGTATGTATGTATGTATGTATGTATGTATGTATGTATGTATGTATGTATGTACGTACGTACGTACGTACGTACGTATGTATGTATGTATGTATGTATGTATGTATGCACTGGTCGGTGTGAGTGTATGTGCATGTACTTGATTGAAGGAATGTTCCCATATATGTCTACGGATGAAAGCGTGTCCTTACATATGTATGCCAACATCGACGTTCAATATACGTCACACCCGATAGATAATGGTTACACTAGAGGCAGTATTTTGTCAAAATAATTTTAGAAATAATGGGAATTAACATGATAGAAAATGTGTTTAATGTATCAATTACATAGATAACAATTGATAGAATTCTGACATATATACAATTAAAAATTAGACGAGCTACAAATCAAACTTTGTTTCGCAAACAAATCATGTGGGAATTGAATTGGCTTAATTCATGTAATTAAGGTCACATTGCCCAAATTAAATAATACATGTAACTTTAGGAAATAATCCGTACGTGTGTTAAATAAAAATGATATACATAAGCATACAATGAACTTTATCATTATTATTAATTAATTATTATTAATCAGGGTTTACAGTACAAGATTCTTGGCATTTCCTTTCTATGTCTAAAATCGTAAAATAAAATTAAAATTTCCTTCTACCTTTCAGGCGGATAAGCAAACAGAAACATGCAAGTGAAGAAGACATGAAAAAAAAAAAAAAATAAAAAAAAAAAAAATAAAAATATGCGTTATCAATGAGTTATATCATTCTTATACGCCATTCAGTACGTATATACGTTTAAGTGCATAGAGTTAACGTAATGTATTGAGTTCAATGCAAGCAGATGTATGGGGTAATTGGGGGTCATATCATAATTATATATGGACCCATAGGTTAACATACTGGGAAGGTGGGAGGAGGGGGTGATATGTGGTCATATCGTATTATATAGACGGCCATAATTTTAACATGGGGATGGTATTATAGGGTCAACAGTGTTTATATGGTAAAAAGTGTTTATGGGGTGAAACTTGTTTATGGGACAAAAGTGTTTATAGGAACAAACGGGAATGGTAATGGTTAAGGGTTTTAAGTTTTAGTTCTTGCCGACAACATAGACATAGGCATAGACATAGACATATGCATAAACATAGGCATATACATAGACATAGACATAGACATAGGCCTATATATAGGCATAGGCATAGGCAGAGACATAGACATAGATATAGGCATAGACATACACATAGGCATAGGCATAGACATAGACACAGACATAGGCATAGGCATAGACATAGATACAGATATTGACAAACACAGACACAAAACATAAAAATCCTACAACGTCAGTGCCTGGTGTAATTAATTACATAGTGCAAGACAAGTAGCAAAATTCATTAGCAATCTCAAAATGTCTTGAATTGAATATGTAAAAAGAATTTAGTTTTTTCAAAGCTAGTGTCACTAAAAGTGTATATTGAAGAGTGTATAAAATGCACACGAAGCATAGTATGCACATACACTGAACAGGAATCATTCATTCCGTTCATAAACACAACGGATAATGGAACATTTTCATCATACCGGGCAGTGTAAGACTCGGATAAAGTTGATTCGTATCCGTCTCTGCTTGTAAAATCTTTGAAGCAACTGCGGCTGACTCCTGAGGAAATCTATGATCTTCTTGCAGCTAGTAGTAACACTTCTGCAGGTGTTCTATCCATGACCTTTAGAAAGACAGAGAGAACATCAAGAAATAGAGCAGCCTGTCACTAGAAGAATGGTGATAATTCATTTAAAAGAATAAAAATTGTTTGTGCCTTTTCAACTCCACATATGTAATATTCCAGCAGCAAGTATAGTACTATTCAGAAATAAATGGGGCTGTGCACATTTTATTTTGGCAAATATGGGAATCATTTTGACATGATGGGATACACTATTAGAATGGGTAAAAAAAAAAAAACACTGTAGACAATGCGCTGTAAGTTTAATTCGTTTTCCTTTGGAGTGTTTACGAATCATTCTGTACCCCGCTGAAGTTTTGGGTCCTAGTCAAATTTTGTATGTGCCCAAGATGACTGTTTTCGTACATAAAATGTCATGAAACTGCAGCTTTTCAGCAAGTGTCATTCTAAATTAAATTTAAATGTCTGTAAGTAGGATGAAATATATCGGTTCAACGAGTGCAGTCTGTGGAGATAAGTATGTAAATGCACGAAATTAAATTAGTCAACATTTAATTATGAATATATAGAAAAGCATGTTCTGTAAATGTTGAGAAACTGAGTGAACAAGTAAAATAATTCAATTAAAATACCTTGTAAGAAACTTCATAAGTTTACGTCGTTCATTAGTGGAAAGGTTGATAATTGACAGTACTTGACTCCGACAGCTTTGAGTTGCCTCCCTTTTTCTACTCACCCTTGTTACTCTTTACTCTATAGGCCGGGTGTGTTCTGAATATCTTAATCTGCCAGATTAAATTACTGAGATAAGGAGGAAATTGCATTTGGCACAGTGAATGAAATTTGAGAAGACTGAAAAAAAATGAGTTTCATAACGTCTCACTGGACAGGTCCTTTATTGTTGTGAATTTTCATCGGACCAACTATTGCAGAAAAAATGAGAATATTTTCGTCATTAATGATACAAATAAAAAGCAACCAATAATTTTTTGTGCAGAAAGTGTGCCTGTCAGATTATAATTAAAGTATTCAAGTTAATTCCTTGTACAAAATCATAGCTTTTACACTGAACCAACAATACACCAACCCCTCTTTATTATGTCCATTTTGACAGTAAAGGACTAGTTTGAATGTTTGCATGTGACAGAGCGGCTCAAAACAAACTACGGGCCTCACGCGTGTTTAAAAGTTCTCTGGCATTACAACAAATTGGCACTCTTTTAATCACCCTTTTACCATCTCGATTTTGAGATATTATTCACAGTAGCTAACATACATAATTACGTAAAACACGATAGGTGTTCATCTACAGCACAAGTTTAACATTTGATCTCCAATTCTAATGTGGCAAGCAGTCACCAAACAAGCCAATCCATTTTCAAGCATATCTCAAAGTAACTGTAAACTATAATGCAGTTTTAGTTTCTGTGTGTATTAATGTAACACACAGCTCATTCTTTTCAAGGTCATGTCCTCTACGATAAAAATTAGGGGTGTGGGGTCAAAATAAAAATATTTTTAAAAAAAAAAAAACGATCTCGTGAAGCCTGATCGTGTGGCGGAGTACGGAGCAGACAGCAAACGAAGCATGGAACCAGACAAATATATGCCGTGCATCATAGGAAAAACACCCTACAGATTCAGTACTTTAACAAAGATGGAGAATTCTAGTTCTATGTGGTCTCATGCGCATCGGAAGAATGAAACTGCTGGTAGCGAAGGTATTTAGTACTAATAAAGGTCGACTTGTTGAGTTCTATTGTTTATAACACTGCCTAAACCATATCTGTATATGATGGAAGATAACCAAAAACAGGCCTGGTAATAAAACCGATTCCAGCTTCCCGCGTCTGTGGCTGTAAATAATATATATCAGATTAGCAGATATGCTGCCAGGACTAGCAAATGCAGGACTCGCGCAAAATCTGCACAAGTCACGCACCTGGAGAGCAGTGATGCGCGAGAACTCCCACAAATTAGTTGAATGGAGCGCATATAAAATGTACTCTGCGAGATATGCTTTTTATTTAACTTGTAAACCCGTAAAGTGCTTGTCGCCACGTAAGTTATGCCGCCGTTAGCGGTATCATAGAGCTTGTCGCGACATTTCTTTTCAGGTAGCCAGACTACTGTTTGCATGATTAACAAGAATGGTTGTTGAACTGAATTTGATAAGTTTAGCCCTAGATCAAAAATTATATTGTAGTATGAACATTGCATCCAGGACGTTTTACAAAACGCGTGTTTAAAGTTCTGGCAACCTATAGTGGAACACCAAAATGGCTGGTTATCGCCGTCGTGGAAAGGAATGGTTTGATGATAGCGTCCATGACAATGATTTTTAAAGTTATGAACTATTTTATATTATTGGAGCTGGCAAAGTTTTAATGAAGCTACCGCTGAGTGATTTTGAATCCGAAAATAATGTTGAATGTGTCCGATGTACATGCTGGAAGGTCAAACCCCCGCCCCCCCCCCCAAAAAAAAATAACAACAGACGGCATGCAAGTCAACCCTTCTTTCAACACTATTTCGAAATAAAGAATACCAAGGCAGAATACCAAGCCTAATTAAATGCAAATAATTTAAAAGTATAGTTCCATTTTCATTTCATTTCTCAAGCAATTTAGCACTGCGAAATCTTTCGCTACAAAACTATATGGCCTTATAATATTTAAGATAAATTGAATAAACAAGAATCTAAAATTAAATTAAAGGATAAAGTTATTGACTTGATCGAATATTTTTGTCTTCAAAAGCACACTATGGCACTGTTGGACTTGAAACCGCATATAGCAATATGGTGCAGATAAGAAACCTGGCATAATAGTCAGCCAAGCATTGATTGACGAAAGTGAAACGTCCGCAGAGCTTTTGTTAGTACAAAATCTTATTTTAGAGCTGAAATATCCAAAAGACAATACCCTACCCGCTTTAGATAAAATCCTGGAAGCATCTCTGGATTCGGGCAATCGATAACCGAGACGAAATGAAAGATTAAACAACGTTCACTTCATTTCTTTTTTCTTTCTATACGTGAATTTGTTTCTTAAATAGAAGACACACGCAGATAAATATTTGAATAGCTCAGTTTACATTTTAATGCTGAATTGAATAACAAAAAACACCACTAGTCTTAAAAAATGGCAGTGTCCTGTTTTATTTTAAAATTGTCATGTAGGTACACAAGTGAAAACGTTGTAACCCATTTTACCGTTTGGAAGCTTGCTGTGATACGCCATGTCACACACATGCTCTTTCTCTCACTCTTTTGGTTTTATTACCAGAGCTGGAACCGTCTGATAAAATTTAAAATAAGAGAAGATACACTGCGCATTTTAAATTACAACACATATCAACTATGCATTGGTTTCTCGACTTTTATCCACAAGGGCACGACTGTTACACATAGAGCAATTTTGACAATTTATTTTAATAACCAGTAAAATATCAAAACTAAAATTTCTTATAAGGATAGCGGGTATAAAGATTGTAGTTTATGCGATGTCATTTGGTTAAACCTCAGTGATACTTTAATTTGCTCAGCATTCCCCACGTCCGGATTGATGGGTTACCTCGTACGCAATACAGTTTTTTGACAATAAACAAATATCAGTGTATTTAACTATGACTCCTATTCGCACTAAACTATCAAGGAAAATATGTCGAGTACGTAATAACGACCCAAGACCATGTTTAACTCTGTGGTCTTCAATATCGTAAAATAGCAAATGTGCAAACTTACAATTATCATTGAAATATTAATTAAGTCCCATTGATATTTAATATAGCATGTATAATCAGCTCGTAGTGTAAAATTTTCAAGACAGCAAGAACAACAAGTAGATATTTATAAAATCTGGAAATTTGACTTAACTACCCTCATTAAATTTCATGCTTTATATCCATATATGGACATGATTGTAACCACACAACACTAATTTATCAAAGTTATTTTTCAACCATCCTTGCGCGTTACGCTTCGTTGATGCCTCTATAGAATAAAGGAATTCCCCGCTAAGTGTCTAGATTATAGGTTAAGAAGGAGCAAATTTGGTTAGTTTTAAAATGTAGGCTTAAGCTTCGCAATAATTATTTAAAAACATAATGCAGTTTTGGCTTTGTCCGTGCAAGTTTTGTTTGACTCAAATAGCCCTATGGAGCGTTTGTTACTTGAGTCTGAAAAATATATTTATTCATCATCATAATCATCATCATCATCATCATCATCATCAATATTTTTGCAGTGACATCAATACATCGAAAATTGGGCGGCAGGGAGATTCTTGAATTAATATTTCTCGCTCCTCTCTGCTTGGTCATAGTCGTTTGCAAGGGAATTTACATATGGTAGAATTATTTGATTTGTGCAATATAATTATGTGTGAATGGATAACAAGGTCAGTCATTTGCACCACACCGCCTATCTACGTGGGCCCTAGTTGGGACACGCATAATTCAAGAGGTGGTGTTGATGTTCAGAGAGTTTGGGATTTCGGTTTCATGATCTGTCTAAACTATTTTTCATATCAAAACAAATATTGTGTATATGTGTTCCCTTTTTCTTGACTGGCAAAGAGTACAAAATAATAGGTGACCGCTCAGGTGGCCTAGTGGTCTGAGCGTCTGCCTCAGATGCGGGAGGTGGCGGGTTCGAACCCCGGCTGAGTCATACCAAAGACTTATAAAAATGTTACTAACAGCTGCCTCACTTAGCGCTCAGCATTAAGAGGTTAGTGTTCGGATAATGTGACTGGGTGGGACATCATGGTACATGTCTGCGGCATGATGCCCCAGTGCAAGACATCACTATAAACGGCTACACCGCAGACATCGTAGCGAAATGACTGAAAATTTTTTAAAGCTACGTTAAAAATCCAAATCACACACACACACACACACACACACACACACACACACACACACACACACAATAATAGTCGAACACCTTTTCGCAAGGTAGATGAAGCTAAAAATTGAACATATAAAATAAAAAGACATAATACATCATGCATAATTCTGGTCCCAGCTAAAGGTGAGAGCTTCATTTTTCTTAATAATATCCCAGGTTGTGTCTGTCGGCAAAGTGCACATCTTAGTGTCATAATGTATTCAAAATTAAACCGTATATAAGTAATGGGGTGTCGAAGCATGTGCGAAACGAAGTAGATGTCAAGCACTTCTTGCAGACAACCTCCTCTCCCCATACCCATTTGTTTTACTCAAAATTAGGTCCGTTCATAAACACACTCCCCAACCTCGTTACTAATACTGAAAGGTATAGAAATATGAATATAAAGGTAATGCTTACGCCCCAATGGTTTTCTTGTCAACATAGTAAATATAAAATTACCTCCTTGGGGACTAAAATGGATAGCATGACAATTTTGTAAGCGTAACACACAAAAAATAATGTAAGATTACGTCCTCAATTGAATGCATATCATTTGAATATCAAAACTCAGTGTAATGTTTACGCCTCAAGGGTTTAGTCGTGAACATAGTAAATGTAAAATGACATAATGGGGTATATATATATATATATATATATATATATATATATATATATATATATATATATACCATTTCGAAAACTAAACATTAAATAATTCATCTAAGATTACTTGATAAATAAAATATAGACTATTTTGAATATCAGAAGTAAATATAGTGCCGATATATGCGTTTTAGAGAGGAAGCTATGGAAGCATTTATTTCAGCTGGACATGTGCATTATACGATTACACGTTGAATGAATATCGTTACAACGTTATTTTCATAGTAAGTCTGGAAGATTCGTCGCTTGTGTATATTTATTAGTCACGAGTGCTGTTAATGATAACGCATACATTTGAGTAACGGTTTCACAGGCACGGAGGATGTCAAAACATAGGAGAAAATCAAAGGAAGCACCGTATAAGGTACTGCAATCCACTAGACGGACCATGGTGCATTTTAAATCTCATTTGTATTCAAAACGTTTAAATTCCGTATTATCGTAAAAATATATATATTAATGGAATATAATGGACATTATACAACCACCTTCAGGCCTGTCTCCTAAGCAATTCATTTGATATTTAGTTTCCTTGGTGCCCGACCTAAATTGGCAAGCCATTATCATATGCCATTAACTAATAAAATCTGTATATCCCGATTAGTTTAACCTTCGTTGACAACTGCTTCACACTTCCGTTCCTCACGAGACTGTAGAGAGATAGCATCCTCCATCTTAGTGAAAGTACTGAATCTGTGATATTTTTTCCAGTGATGCACTGCATACATCAGCCTGGTTCCCTGCTTTGTTTGCTGTCAGCTACGTACTCCGGAACACCATTAAACTAATTGGGACTACATTCAGATCTTAATTATTATTTCCGGTTCAGTACCCACGAATGTAGTCCCAGTCTAGTTTTAGAGCATTTTTTTCCTCTTTCGTTTTGGTGGAGATAAAAGAGCTACATTTACGCTGTCTTGGTGTTGATTTAATGGTATTTGATTATTCTTTAGACTTTGAGCATTTTGGTGTGGTTGTATGTGTGTATCTAGGCGACAATGCACAGTGAGTAATGAGTCACTGATGATGATCTGGTATTGAAATCTGTGATGCAATGTACAGTGCTTTGTTTATAGTCCAGCCTCTCACAAAATGCCGGATAACCTTTAAGTAGAACGTCACCATTAAGATTATTATTAATAGAAGTAAACATATTTATTTGGGTCTGGGTCTAGGTTATTGGAATTCCCCTACACGTTACATGGCGTACCTGACATATTACAGATTATATATTATTATTTTACCTGTCATTCTAGGATTATTTGAGATTTAGTTCGCAACACCGTAAGTTCTTGTTTTACTTTGTATTCCTGGGAAATAAATTATTTGTTACATTTTACAAAGCTTGTTGCTTCTCACTCCTTTCCTTGCTTATTTTAAGACCATAGCTAGGTAATAGATATTAAATGTTGTTAGCAGGTATATATTCCTACACCATATACAAGCTGCAGTGATCGATATTTGTCATATTTGGTCAGGGAAAATATCGTTCAATGTCAAAATGAGACCTTTTTCAAAACGCATGAAGACAGATTTCAAATTTCGTACCGTTAGGTCATTCAGGCTATATATTATGGTTACAAGCAGTTAATTTAGGTGTTAATGATGTGGTGACTACCTGAGTAACACATATTTGCTTGTATAGTTTTCAGTAATTGTTTATAAACATAGTTATATGATACTTAATGAGAAGACAGAGGTGAAAACATTATAGTTAAACCAAATGAGAGGACAGAAATGAAAACTTTATAGTAGAACCTACTCAAGTTGTCAAGTGTTTTAGTTGCATCAACCGAAAGAAAATTGCGAATTCAGCTGATGGGTCTCAGCTTCAGATATGCAGCCTTGTATATCCAGCCTTGCATATGCAGCCTTGTATATCCAGCCTTGTATATACAGCCTTGTATATCCAGCCTTGTTTATGCTCAAATTAATTTTGGTGTAATGAGAATACTTTGGAAAGTGTTTCGTACTGACTGTGTAAATGTAGTGTTCGCGAGAGACATCAGTGTTTCATACTGACTGTGTAAATTTAGTGTTGGAAAGTGACATAAATGTTTCATACTGACTGTGTAAAGTTAGTGTTGGAAAGTTTGGTTGGGTTTTTCATGGCACAGCGACGATAACCAAAGCAGGCATACTGACAAAGACAATTCCAGCTTCCCACTTGTGCGACAGTAAGCAGAATATTAGTGATTCGGGCCATCGTCTACCGAGACAAAGTAACATCGTCTACCGAGACAAAGTAGCATCGTCTACCGAGACAAAGTAGCAAAGATTAAAAGTTTACAACTTTTTTTATATTTGTTCTTTTAGATAGAAGACACACGTAGATAAACATTGGTATCTCTCAATTTACTTTATATTTTGATGTTAATTTCAAGAACAAAAACGAACAATCATCAAAACTGGTGGGGGTCTCCCACCCCCACCCGAACTTAAAAATTGTTGTGTAGGTATGGATGCGAAAGCTTAGTAAGCCATTTTGTCGTGTGTAAACATATTACTTCTCTCTCTCTCTCTCTCTCTCACACACACACACACACACACACACACACACACACACACACAAAGAAACACACACACACACACACTTTCGCGAGCGCCCCATTCAACCATTCGTTGTTGGGGCATGTGTTATTAATAGAATACCGTAAAACAGGGAAGTTTCTATAACACAACTCCATTCTAATATCACATCTATCGACTTCTATTCTTAGCAAAATGAGAAGAACTTAAAACTTTTTCGTCTTTCGGCTGTGAAATGATATTGATAAATACCATGTATTATGTATGTTATTTTTATGTCTGCAACTTAAGGCAGATAACTCCAGGTTATAAATTAATCTCAATTTCAAACTTCCTAGTTGCTGTGGATTGGTTTAGTTCTCAAGCTCATTTACATCTAAATAGCTTACAGTGAAAGAAGCTTATATACCTGGATCCCAACATCTCCTTTTAGGAGAGGTGACTGTATGAAACACAACTCCATTCTAATATCACATCTATCGACTTCTATTCTTAGCAAAATGAGAAGAACTTAAAACTTCCTCGTCTTTCGGCTGTGAAATGATATTGATAAATACCATGTATTATGTATGCTATTTGTATGTTTGTAACTTAAGGCGGATAACTCCAGCTTATTTTCAATTTCAAACTTCCTAGTGGCTGTGGATTGGCTTAGTTTTCAAAGCTGATTGACATCTAGATAGCTTACAGCGAAAGAAGCGTATATACCTGGATCCCAACATTACATTTTAGGACAGGTGACTATATGAAATACATTCACACACACACACACACACACACACACACACA
>JAECUM010024126.1:0-49453 GCA_016617855.1 Megalonaias nervosa
GGGGAGGGGGGAGGAGGAGGAGAAAGAGGAAACAGTTGTAGTTCAACATTTCCCTAACACTTAAACATCCATTTCTCTTTCATCCTGGTCAATGCTGTTAGATCCCTACTGAAATCAAAATCCTTAAAAGACATTTCCTCTAAATGTATAAGTATTGATCTGTTGATTGCTTCTAACCTTTATGTTTCTCATTTATGTGTATATATTGTTCTGTGCCATGAATCCCCCTTTCACACTCTGCTTTCTGAAAGGGTAAACATAGCTAGTTAAGACATCTTGAGCAAGATGGGAAACTTGTTTTTTATTAGCTTATATTTTACACAGATCATATGTATTGTCTCTTGGGCATTTCTGCTGCAAAATTAAGACTTTTTCACTATCATGAGCTCTGACAAAGTATTACTTTCTTGGACAAGTGCTTTGCAGACCATTAAGTCAAACTTCTTTTCTGTTTTAATCCATCAATGGTCTGCTTTTTCAGACTGAGGTATTTTCGTCAAATAAATAGCCTTAAATAGAAATAAATTTCTGGTTAGATTCTTATTTATTCAATTTCTCTCAACCTTTACTAGGGCTATATATTTTTTAAGCATAAGATCCCTCAGAGCTGAATTGTTTGAAATGAAAACTGCACTCTACAGTTAAATTGTCTAGTTTAATTTGGCCTGGTATTCTGCCTTTTCCACATTCAATTTCAAAATGCTGCTTAATAGGAGGTTAATTTGGCATGATGTTTTTGTCCATTCAGCATGAACTGGTATTCAAGATCAGTTTTGAATTCAAAATCACTCACTGGCATTTCCAGTAACAGTTTCTCAGCTCCAATAATCTGATGTACTTCAAAAGAAGGTTCCAATATGCGAATCAAATCTAGTTTAATAACCATTTGTCAAGCCAAAGTATCTCGAGGAGTGAACAGCTGCTTACCTGAGAATAAAAATGCAGATTTTGCAACAAGCACTCCCAGACCTCCAATGGAGGCATGATTTGTGAGTGATGAGCACTTTAAGGGTTAACAGTTAAATAAAAATTGCAAACTTCGCTGAATAGACATCCTTGAATGTGGAATGAACCCACACATCGTCTGTGATGCCCAAACCTGAAATAAACCTGAAACCTGACAATCAGCTATCAGGGTACTGGGATCAGGAAGATGCTGCACTAGAGGATGAAACTTGCCAGGGTCACTCCCAAACCTCTTTGAAGAGGGAGGAGTCAAAAGACATTCTCCCTTGGCCTCTCAGAATCTTTTGCCTAGCGAATAAACAGGAGGGAGGCTGCATGCGAGACTGTTGACACTGAACATACTTTAAGAACCTGGGAGATGGTCCTGTAGGGAGGTCAGAGTGTGTACCTCTTGGTCTGTTTCAATAGGCTCAAAGCCACAATCAAGGACATTGTGTTGATTGTACCTCAAATTCAAATCCCTCCAAACCCCAATGCCATTGACACGGTTAGTGCATTATGCAACAGCTTTGCTGCAGTCTCAAATGACACTAGAGACTGATTTCTAGTTCAAAGTGGCAAAGTCTGAAACTCTCAGACAGCTAGAGGCAGACAACAGCAGCCAAAGCAGTGTGTGTGGTGGTGGGGTGGGGGTAGAGTCGGAACCAAAATAAACCCTATCGCTGTATAGTGAACTCCCAGAATATCATGTACTGCTATTGTCAAGCTTAAAAAAGTGCATTTAGAAGTCCAGAAGTATGATTCAAGATAGTCCTACAATGTAATACACCTCCCCTGATATTTAAGTTTGTGGAGTCACATTCTTACAGCCTAAATAACAGTGCTGTGTACAATGGAATAAGTCAAATTGTCAAGAATATCTCACATACTTGGCAGCCCGTATCAACATTTTTCTATAAATAAAAAGTCACATTGTTTTAGTCAGACTTTACTTACTTTCAGGGGCCCTGAGTGGCTGAGAGGTCTAAAGCGCTCACAGTTCCTGATCACTGCCATCTCACCTGTCTGCATGGGTTTGAGTCTCAAGCTCAGCCAACATGGGTATGTGAGAAAGCTTGCCAGTAGCTTCTCATAGATCGGTGGTTCCTCCTGGGGTTTTCCAGGGTTCTTCCTCCACCAATTACTCTGGCCGCCATGTATAGCCTCCCTTGTGCGGAAAAATGGCGTTAAACCCTACAACAACAACTTACTCTCATGTCTTTTTTCTAATAAATTAACATTCTTACACAAGCAAATAAAGGTGCTTTCACGTTCTGTTGACCTACATATCAGTTGGCTGGAATGCAATGGAAGCCAATCATGTCGAAACTGGATTAAGCTGAAATCTGTTTCTTTAATGAAATGAATAATGTGTGTGTGATTTGGATTTTTAACGTAGCTTTTAACAATTTTTCAATCATATCACTATGATGTCTGCAGTGTGGCAGTTTATAGTGATGTCCAGCACTGGGACATCATGCTGCAGACATGTAGCATCATGTCCCACCCAGTCACATTATCCTGACACCTGGCCAACCAGTCATAACATTAACCTCTTAATGCTGAGCGCCAAGTGAGGCAGCTGTTAGTACCATTTTTGTAAGTCTTTGGTATGACTCGGCCGGGGATTGAACCCACGACCTTCCGCATCCAAGGTGGATGCTCTAACCACTAGGCCACCGGAAATGAAATGAATAAAATATACTAATAAGGGAGAAAGTGTTTAGATTACATCATTTTGTTCATCCTTTTAACCATTTTTCTTTTTAAACAATGCAACAGCTTGATGATGCAGATGTTCTGCATCACAAAATACACAGTTTAACGTGTTTAAGGCACTCCAGTAAATATAGTCTGGTTCCCTGACCAAATCCAAATCCACTGCATCTAATATGAAACTTGGATACAAACCAAACACGGCCAAGCCAGCATCCGAATTTTACTGCAAACAAACATATTTTTGCAATTTGGGCTTTTACTCCGTTAAATATGCATTTTAAAGGTAATTTCTTAAAGAGTTACAGCAAAATCGCAGACCGGCCAACCCTGACGAGTCCGTCTCAGTAAGGCAGTTGATTTTTCTCCATAAGATTGATCAGTTTTCAGTAAGGTGTAACAAAATTCAATAACTGCTATTATAAAGCTGGAAAATGTAAGTAAAAGTTCGACGCAGCAACGATAAACAGTATGTTCAACTGAAAAGTTTGTAAAGTAAGCGCAGAGTAAGGTGTAACAAAATATCAATAACTGCTATTGTAAAGCTGGAAAACGTAAGAAAAAGTTCGACGCAGCAACGATAAACAGTATGTTCAACTGAAAAATTTGTACAGTACGCGTAGACATTATTTACCACTAGTACAGATGCACAAACTATAGTTCCAAACCTTATGCAGCTCAATAGCTTGTTGCTATCTCTCAACTTGACGTAATTCTTGGAAATTCTTTTTCCATTTCATATGACGACGGCAATCATATCTCCCGCCACGAGACATACTCAAATTAGCACGTGATGTCCAATAAATGTAATTGTGTCCTTTCCAGCTTTTATTCACAAGAATCTGAATACTCCTTTTTATTCTTCTGTGTTGATTATTAACACATTTCTTTAGAAGCTTCTTATCCCTTTCGTCTTAAACATGCATCACTTTCTGGACGCCATTTTAAAAAAATTCTATAATCAACAGTTTCATCATGCAGATGCTTTGCATGAACAAATAGGTGCAGTTTAAAGCTTCTGGGATACTACTGTAAAGTTAGTCTGATTCCCTGACTAATGTTACTAATTCTAATATGAAATCCGGATCCATATCAAACATGGATGAACCAATTATCCAGATTTTTCAGCAACATCATTTTTCCATAGTTTTTGCTTGCATGCCGTAAGTCCGTATTTTAAGCATAATTTTCGTAAGACTTACAGCAAAATCGTAAGAGTTGGCAGGTCTGAAATTGTAAGGGTTGACAGGTCGGGGGTGGGGGGAGGGAGGAATCAGCAAACTTTGTTCACTGCCATATCAAATGTCCAAACTTCCTCCACCTCCAACACCTGACCTGACAGAGGTAAAAGTGCAAGGTGCTTCAACAGAGAGGGCAGGAGTTCACCATGATAGAAAGAACATCATTGTCCTGAGCCTACTCCCAATGTGAAACTGGACTGTCCTTCTCAGTATCACTGTGTGTTCTTTTTCTGAATGTTTTCCATACCTGACGGCAACTCCCTGAGAGGCACATGTGCAATCTTTTTTTCTTTCACAAGGATGTTTGTGGGAAGTGCATCAGAGAGCACATCATTTCAAGATGTTCCCCAATATTCCATTATATACCATATAGTGGTCTTTCTCTAATACAGATATTTTTAGACATGTATTTACATGTTCTCTGTAAAAGAATGATGTATACAAATTCACAATGATCCATGTTACTTTGTCGATTAACCCTAAAATGTAACAGGAAAAACACAATCACTAATTTTACTGAAAATCTGTAAAAGTGCAAAAAATTACCAGTATGTCAGGGTCAGAAAATGCAGATATAAACAGAGTGTGTGTGTATGATTTGGATTTTTAACACAGCTATAACAATTTTTCAGTCGTATTGCTACAATGCAGTGTGACAGTTATAGTTATGCCTAGCACTGGGGCATCATGCCACACATGTAGCATCATGTCCCACCCAGTCCCGTTATCCTGACACCAGGCTGACCAGTCCAAGCACTAATCTCTTAATGCTGATCACCAAGTGAGGCAGCTGCTAGTACCATTTTTATACGTCTTTGGTATGACTTGGCTGGGGTTCGAACCCATGACCTCCTGCATCCAAGGTGGGTGTTCTAACCACTAGGCCACTGGAGCAGTACTGCTGATATAAACAGAGAAATTAAGATGCAGAAAATTCCAATCCAGCTTGTTGCAAGATCTTTTTGATACACAATTATTAAACTGAGTTGCCTACCCCTTCCAATGAAATATAGTAAGGTGAGGCAAGAAATATCTTAAGGTAGCTGCTTTAGATAGAAAGGCAATTAAAAATAAAAATAATAGTAAAACCTTATTTATAGTAACTTTCTTTTAATTGACAAGATGTCCAATCTTTCATCAATGCTGCATTCTTTTGGCTCTACAACAGCTATCAGTTTCATTTAACTGCTTCTTGCAGTCAAACAAATTAAGCTCCATAATAAATTCACAAAAGAATGTCTGCATTCAAAATCTAAGTAGAATTCCTTTTTGGGCCCAAGTATCTAATAAAATTTCTTCAGTGAACTTTGCAAGACAGCTCAATCTTTGCACCTATATCCAAATAATATTGTATGCCCACTAAGTCATCAAAACTATCTATCCACCCAATTTTTTGACAGTAAATGTAACAAATGGAATGAACATCCATTAGACTAAGGGATTTACCATCGTTACATGTCCAAACAACTTTATTGCAACCTGTTATCAATGAAGCACTATCCAATTCAAAATGCAGTTGTACCATTTACATATCTCTTATTCAAACCAACATTACTAATGTGAAAATATTTTCTCCAGTAGAAGCTCCATCAAATGCTAGAACATAGAAGGCTTCAGTTACAATCCCTTCTGTGTGATCAAATTTTCTAACAAAAACAGAATCATTGTTATAATCAGTTGCTATATATAAAGGATGGGATGAAATATCATTTACAATGTCTTTCTGAACTGACTTGCAGTGTTGTAATACAATGGCAGTAGTTTCTGTCCTATCTATCTGCTACTAACAACTTGAAGAATCATACATCTGAATAATTTTTAAGTGTAGTTTGACGCAGCTATGTAACAAAAATTTTGCATAATAAACTTCAGCCTTTATACATATAGCTTAGTTTCTGGCACTACATATCCAAATTCCATAGAGGTCAGTAACTTATGGTTAGATTTCAATGCAATGTATTCTGCTTGTTTTTTAGAATTCATGTGGCAGCGCTACTCATATCACCCACTTGGGGCAATGATTAAGTCCACATGACACATGTTATATGTGTAATGGCCACCCAGCTTTTTCTAAATGTGGCCAGGTATCTGAACAATCTTGCATTGTACTTTTGTGACCATAGTTTCAACTTTTTTACAAGGATGATTGTCCACTTTACCTACAGATATTCAGATGACACAATTTAAATCAAAATCTTGATAGGGTGGAGATTTTGCATGAACAATATAGCCAGGTTAAAGCACTGGAGTTATCACTGTATAGTTAATCTGGTTCCCTACCATAATTCACTTAGGCGAAGATGAAAACCCAGATCTGGACCATGTCCTTATGAAGATCATCTACTTGTCAGGATTCAATCCGAACCTGTAAACTTTGTATACAAAGCGAAGCATGCAACCTATGAATGAGGAACACATTGCCTGGGTTACCTATAATTAGTGCTCACTTGGGTTTAACATGCAATTCTACTGGAGGAAGAACAAAATTCCATTCTGCATATTTATATGCATTACGGAAACCAGCTAGAACAAGTCTAGTGAGTACCAGAGCTGTTCCAATTGTTGCAACTGATGCAATGATGTGTTGCTGAGTAATGGGATTAAAGCTAGCATGTATACAAAACAAGCTGTTAACCAAGTATTTTACTGTTGTAATTGGAGAGCTGAGGGCAAATGCTGAATATTTTTTAGCATATAAAGGCACTGAATATGGTCATGATGGCTTTTGAGTCTTTACTTAAATATGGACTCTCCTTTGGCAGAGGTGAGACACAAGTGAAAAGGTCAACTAAAAAATTATCTTGGCAGAAATACTTTTGTATAGCGATTTTCTTTTTAATGGTCTCATTTCATTGCTATTACATGGTTCAAGATGTTTCAAGTTTAAAATACAATAATCAAGCTGTCTTTGCTTTACACTAGTGTAATGCAATACTTGTTAAACATAACAAGCAGTACCTATGGAAACATTAAAAAAGTAAAGAGAAACTGTATAAAGCAAGAACACTTCAGATGCTTATGAACATTAACAGCTGCTGATCTCAAAAGTAAAAAGGCCAATGACAAAGCAATTCAACAATGGCTGACCTCAGGTCATGGAGGAAAAAATTGCTTTAATTGAAATATTTCAAGATCTGAATAAACACACAAGTCAATTTAATGTGATTTTGTTTTCATCTTTACAGATTTGAAGTGCAACAACTGCAATTTGGTGTGGCAAATTATAGTAAAAACTTAGGCAATTTGGGGTACTTGAGTCAGGGCCTGAGATTTTTTTAAAGTCACCAGCCTTGAGCCCATGTCTAAAAAACTTGTCTTTGAGCATTGTGGACCAAACCACAAGTAGCCATTATCTGGAACTGACCACAACAATCATATTTACATACTTTTTGCTGTGATAACCCAAGTCTGTAATTTTATCTTAATTTCAGCAAGACACAGCAAATTCATAAGGGTTGGCAGGTCTGCAGTTTTTACAAGTGGAGGTGAAATTCAGTCTCAGATCTTGAGGTGGCAACAAGATACAGAGATTGTTATGAACAATCGATATACAAATTAATATGCAAAGTGCTGATCACCTCCAAACTTTGTTGGCTAGGAGATAATACATGTGTAATCAACCCACTGGCAAGAAACCTAGAACATAATTAAAAAAAAAAAATTATTGGTAAACTTTACACAATGGCATCTAACCGTATTTAATAATCTGTAGTGCAAGTTGTAAACAAGGCTACATCCAATCCATCAAGTTTACAAATGGAATGAAAACAAAGGAAGCTGATACAGTTTGATAAATCAACCAATCCTATAATTAGTCCACATTTTTCCCATCACCGGATTTTGAAGAGAAAGGACCCAAGTAATGGAACCTACCATGAGGAAGCATTTTTCAGCTTCCTTATTTCCTTTGTAGCCCAGGTAGCCAGTGTTTTACTCTTATTGGATTTGGATCTTCGTCCTTTTGTCAGCAGGCTGGAGATGGGCTCTTTGTCCACAAAAGGCAATATGCTAGCTCCAAAAGCAGTGCACAGGTCCCTAGAAGTAAACCATAACATGTTAGAATATACCTATGGCTCATTTCCTATGCCTGGATGGATAGATCAACTAAATGGTACTGTAACATGTTAGTATACACCTATGACACATTTCTTAGATGGCTGTATGCCCGGATGGATAGATCATTTAAATGGTACCATAACATGTTAGTATATACCTATGACACATTTCTTAGATGGCTGTATGCTTGGATGGATAGATCATTTAGATGGTACCATAACATGTTAGTATATACCTATGACACACTACTTAGATGGCTGTATGGCTAGATGGATCATTTGAATGGTACCATAACATGTTAGTATATACCTGTGACACATTTCTTAGATGGCTGTATGCCCGGATGGATAGATCATTTAAGTGGTACCATAACATGTTAGTATATACCTATGACACTTTTCTTAGATGGCTGCATGCCTGGATGGATACATCAATTAAAATTATCATTTAAATGGCACCATAACATGTTAGTATATACCTATGACACATTTCTTAGATGGCTGTATGCCTAGATGGATAGATCATTTAAATGGTACCATAAAATGTTAGTATATAGCTATAACACATTTCTTAGATGGCTGTATGCCTGGATGGATAGATCAACTAAATGGTACCATAACATGTTAGTATATACCTATGACACATTTCTTAGATGGCTGTATGCCTGGATGGAGAGTGCAATTAAATGGTACCATAACATTTTAGTATATACCTATGGCACATTTCTTAGATGGCTGTATGCCTGGATTGATACATCAATTAAATGGTTAGATGTTGGTCATTCTATGCAACAATTTCTCACACTAAGCAATCAATAACCACATTTTGTTTCTTATTTATCATTTCACATAAACCAAACACCAAGATTAACATACAGGGAAGAGTTTAAAAGAAATGTAATGCATGTACAAGTGCAATCCATTAATGCAAGAGTCATCAATGGTGGGTGCATTGCAAATGCCCCACCCACTTCAATTGGCATGGTAGGACCTTCTGTCTACAAACATGGAATTTATACACATTGTGAAATCCTCTTTGCCAGAATGTTTTCAATCTAGTTTGGTAACAATTCTGTTCAGCAGTACTTTTTTTTTACAAGTATTTAAAAAATTTCTCCCATTTTTAGTAAAAGTGGTCATATTTGATGGTAGATTGACAAGTCTGACAGGACTTTATGCCATGGTGCTTTCTATCAGGTTTATTCAAACTCTATTTCATGGGTATTAATATTTTGAGCAATGGCAATCATATATGATGATGGGTAAGTATCATTTGTATAAATATGACAACTTTCATGCCAGGATACACTGCATCATATTTGGTCAAAATTGGTCCAGTAGTTTCTGACAAAAGGATTCATGAAAGACTATGCACAATGAATGCAGGATCATGCAAAAAACTCATCTGACCATCAAATACTGAAAGGTGAGCTAAAAAAAACTTGTAGAAGGAAAGTGATTCATTGATATCCACCTCCTCAAGTGATGACCAGAATATTTACCAGAAGTCATGCCAATTCATTAAACACTTTGGCACTAGCCATGTTGACAAGACTGCTACTGATGGATGGACATGTGGATTCGCATAGCAAGTTAAGAGCATAACAACTAGTCATTTCAACCATCCATAGAAGGACTACAGATACATTTTTTAGACTATGAAATATTGCTCTACCCAATTAGTCCACAGCAAGCTGCAATGTTACTGTCACTATGATCCTCATCCAGAGCAATGTGTTCAATGAAAGAAATCATGTGACCAACATGGGGCTGCAGAAGGGCAAGATCAGCTGCAAATAGAAACATTGAATTTAAACTGTAATCTCTATTGAAGAAAAATTTAATTGCTATAGGATCTAAACGAAAGATCAATAATAGTGCAACTTCAAAACAAGACTGATATCTGCCTAAAAGCCAAGTGCAAGCGCAGTTGGCCAAAAAATCTTGGGCAGTAGGGAGCTATTTGTTTAAATCTCTCCAGTGTTCTTGATTTAATATGTTATGAAAACAAAATGTTTAAAGTTTCTCTCGTTTCTGTATCATCATCCATAACAAATGACACATCAGCATCATTTGTTTAATACTTAATGTTCACCATGTCTAAGATGCTTTGTATCTTGGTCAAATTCTGTTAAGCATTTATTTTTTAAAGATAAAGCTGGGTAGATGTCTGTCTCCTTTTAGCAATGGTAGTCACTTTTGAAGATGGAAAGGTATTTTTGTACAAATCTGCAAGGCAAATTAAGTTAGAAAAAGTTGTAGAATTTTTCTCTTCAGTAACAGTAGACCGCTCCAGTGGCCTAGTGGATAGAGCATCTGCCTTGGATGCAGGAGGTCACAGGTTCAAACCCTGGCCAAGACATACCAAAGACATAAAAATGGTACTAATAGCTGCCTCACTTGATGATCAGCATTAAGAGGTTAGTGTTAGGACTGGTCGGCCTGGTGTCAGGATAATGTGACTGGGTGGGACATGATGCTACATGTCTTCGGTATGATGCCCCAGTGCTAGACATCACTATAAACTGTCACAATGCAGACATCGTAGCGATATGACTGAAAAATTGTTAAAGCTACATTAAAAATCTAAAGCACACAGACACATTTCAGTAACAGCAGTCACATTTGATGGTACATTGTGACCCCGCTATAGCACGCTCCGTTATAACACGAATTTGGATATAACACGGTAATGGTATGGCTCCCGAAATTTCATATACATGTATTTTTCTCGTACACGAAAAAAAATTCTTCCTTAAAAGTACGAAAAAAACAAAAAAAAGTTTATTATCATTTTAGGGAAGAGATCGCGTACGAATATTACAAGACGATCGTGGTGTGGCTACTGAAATTTTATATGCATTTTTCTCATACATAAAACAATAGTGTTTTCTTCTTGAAAGTACGAAAAATAATGTGTAAAAATTTATTCAGGAATCGCGCAGGATTTCGCCAATGTCGCAAACTGCAATTTTTTTTTCTCCTTATTGGCAGCAAAATATACCATCTGGCGATTTTATTTTATTGGCAACATTGTTGGCTGTTTAAACTTGTATATACAACCACTGGTTTGGAGTGGAGAAATTCAGAGGCCCCATGAAAGGAAGCCGTAAAGTTGATGTAAAATGCGCTGAAATTTATCTATTGTTACATAAACAAATTCTTTGTCCATATTGACAAACCATCTTAACAGTACATTGTTATATCATAATCCGCTTATGTTGACATCCAGCATGAGTACTGTATGTTTTGAGATATTTTTTTTTTTCAAATTTACATTTCTGGTAGCGGAGATCAACGGGACGAAACATTATCTCATAATCTTTTGTTGGATTTTTGGCCGCTCGCTAGTAATTAATATATTTACATAGACTGACATTTGTATGTGGACGGTAAGTAAAATTCCTCTTCTTTTCACTCAGAATTAAATCCTTCAGAACATTCACATTTTCTGTAGTAATCCCTGTCATCAGTCCAGAACACATGCGTCTCTATTGTCGATTGACCCTTTCTCTAAATTTCTGATGCATGTGTGGAAGGCCAAATTTCTTTTTCAATGTACCCAGATAAAATAGTAGCTGAAATTTCAAAGAAAACATTACCTTTGAAGTACCGATTGTTATGAAAACAAATTAAGCAAATGGAAAAAAAAATCAGTTTCAATCATGCAATAAAATTTTTTGATGTCGCTGCCACAACAAGAAACGGGCATTTGTTTGGTTCTCCAAAGTTGTCCTTTAGCGGTGACTTCAATAACACATGCACCCTTCATCAAAGAAAGCCGACTACAACCTTCAATAAAAACAAAGAACCTTTCTTCAAAGGAAGTCATTACCGAACTTAAATAAACTCGGTGGAATCTGATGGATCGTTTCATTTTCCAACGTGACTGGAACATTTTACTGTGCCGTGAAAGTTTCCTTTTTACAGGATAAAAGTTTATGCTTACGAACTCTACCGACGGCGCTTAAAACAGAAACTTTTACCGACTTGGGACTTACTTAAAAGTAAATGTGCTTCATCATTCGTTACGTGACTGCTATTTTTTCCCCACTGAATTCAGACCTATATTGGCCTGTGAGAAAATTATTGAATATTTTAAATGTGTGTGTGTGTGTGTGCATATTTTCGATTGAATTACTTGTATTGTGGATTCAACATATGTGACGTGATTCGTGGGTGAGTACACAGTGTTGATGCTTTATTTATTGCTATGCATGAGACAAGTATATATAAACAGTATACACGTATGTGTACCAATGAGTGGTTGTCTGAATAAAGTAAAATATTACACATGCCTTCTCTGTTTTCACTACAGTCGTATTTCTCATTTAATATGCATCGATTTAAGATGATAACTGTACCAATGAAGCACATTTTTGCGCCTACATTTTATACCCTACGCACATTTTCATTTACATTTACATGCATCGTTTTCTTCTGCTAACTGACCTGGTTGCTTATAGCACGGTTCGGTCTAAAACACGGTCGGGTTCTATGGCTCCCAACTACCGTGTTATAGCAGGGTCACACTGTACTTTGGCGTCTTTTGTACAAAACTGAATGGTCTTCATGTGAGAATGCTGTCCAATATTGATCTGAATCAGTTAAATGGTTTTGAAAAAGTCAATTAAAGGTTTTTCTATCATTAGTAAGAATGGTCATGTTTGATGTCAGATCAACATTTTTTTTTTATATAAATGTTTGAGTTTTAAATGGCAGGATGCTCTATACCATGTCCAGCTGAAATCAGTCTCAAGGTTCATGAGAAGCAACTGTTTACAGACACTTGATAATACAATCTGGACCAGAGGCCATATAAACTAAACTGACATCGCAGCAAATGACTGAATGAAAAAAATATCTCCTTTTAACCATCTGCTGCATGTAAAACAGAACTGATTGATATATACATGTCCTGAAATTCTTTTCAGTCAAACTGGTAACTAATAGAATTGTTTTTTCCTATTTTTTTATGTTTGGACACTATTGCCAGATGTCCTGTAACTTGCATCCTCCCAAGCCATGGGTTGTCAATCCACTTCATTCCAAATCATCCCTTGGAACATGTAGCTAGTTGAAACATTATTTACCGCTTTACTCTGCCTGGATGCAGTTGAAAGAAACTGATCTGATCATACTGATTATTACATTTACCAAAGACGATTTTTGGGAATAACCAGTGGCCTCCATGGACAACAACATATATATAGGAAATCGGTTTCTCCATTTTAATCCTTTCACACTTGAATTTTTCTTTCGAGTCAAGCCATTTGGAAATAAAATGGAAGCTGCCATATTGAACAACCAACATGTATTAGGTGGTCAATCGAGTCTGCATGCTACTGGCAAGAACATTTATCCATTAAGAGGGCATTTGTTTCAAACAGTGTTTTGATTAGCAACATATGCCCAAGATCACTGGAAAAAAGAAGATCAATGGACCTTAGCTAGAAATAATTTGTAACTTGACACAATGTTACCTGTTATGTCATAAAGAGTAAAATTTTATACAAAACAACATCATGTGATCTATATTTTATGTTCCATTTATCTGCTCAGGTTTTTGTGAATTCATTATTATTTGAGTATAAATTTCCCTGGATTTTATGGTCACAACAAAACCACAAATTTAAAGACCCAAGAAACAATAAACTTTCAGTCAAAACACTAGGAAACTTCCCCAAATTTAAGTACCTATGAAAATAGATTTTCACAAAACAATGAAAATCAAAGATTTCATGAACATTAAATTCTAGACTGAAATATTAAGTTTTCAACACATTTGTTAATGTTTAGCTTTGATTCAGTTTTTCAAATACTGCCCCCAGTCATGTAATCTGATATGCTGATCAGTACAAGTACCATACATTCCGATAGACTAAGGTCTGCAATCCAGCCATATAAAATTCAGATTTTCCTGTCTTGTGTGCACATTTCATAATGCTCAACCTTCCCCCTAATATCATTGTGCAGCAGTGCTAAAGATTTCCATTGTGACTTTAACCTTCAATATAAAAAAGGAATCAAGTATCATCATTTTGCTGAAACGTCTTAAATTCTTGATTGTTGCCTCAGCAAGACTAATCATGTATCACAGATAATCATGTATTAAGCTTTTATCATCATTGGCAACAGTGTACAGTGCCTTATAAACGATAGACCATTTATGTCGAGAGTACAATTTTGTTTTTTTAACAAAACCATATCATTGTGGTCTGTATTTCATGCTCCAATCTGCTCAAGTTTTGTAAATGAATGACTATTTGTGGGTTATCAATTTTCCTGGTTATCATCAAACCACATATTTAAAGGCTCAAGAAACAGTAATCTTTCTGTAGAGACACTAGGACTCCTGCAACCTGCAAATTCAAGTACAGTCCTACCCGTTTATGTCGACATCCTCGGGCCCGAGGAAATATTGTCGACATAGGCGGATGTCGAGATAAGTGTTTTGGGGGGGGGTACTGAAAAAAAGATACAAGTTAAATTCGTCAGTAAGGGGTGACCTGTCGTCAGTGAGTAGCATCACAGGAGTCTGCAGTTTTATCAATAAAGCACGACAAAATTTCTGACAACATGAAATCACCTTAACGGTATTATAAATTATTGTTAATTGTTAATTTATAATACGGTTAAGGTGATTTCATGTTGTCAGAAATTTCGTCGTGCTTTATTGACAAAACTGCAGACTCCTGTGGTAGCATTTACACTTTGAGAAACCAAACAATGCAAATTTTGATTACATGAAGACAAAACCAGTGTCAAATACCCTTGTATATTGACAAATTACATTTTGGTTACCTTTGTGTAATAAAATCCACAATAAAATATTGCATCGGTCACATCCTGATATGAAAAACATTCACTACGATTATTCAATGTCGGCATAAGCACATGGTTGCATAGTTGTTATTTACACGCTTGGGGTACATGTACTTAAATTGGCCTAGATTTTGGTCAGTCAATTCCCATCTTACCGAGGCTACCAAGGGGATGGGGCTATTCACAGGGAAATGAAAACCTGTCAACAAGTTGGTTTAAACAGTACGTGTATTTAGTTACAGAAGTCATCGTGAAAAGTACATAAAAGCGAACAAGAGATATGTGGCTGATATGATTAATGAAGGCATAATATTGTATACACTGACACATGCTAATGAGGTATTAAAAGAAAATGATTCTTATAATACAATATTGTAACAATGTCTGCTCAATACATTTAAAATTTTTCACAGACATCTTTGCGAGATGTCCCACCCTCAACTTCCTTAACAGCCAGATATTTAGTTTCCAGAGACTGTAAATTTAATCTGCGTTTACACTGCCGTTGGTAGCCATCGTAAATATAAATAAAGTTAAAAAGAAACTTTCACAGCGCAATAAACTTGTTTTAATCACCAATCACTTTGGAAAATGCAAGAATCAGATCAGATTTCATTGCTTTTATTTAAGTCGCCGCGAGAGGCCAACTTTACAGGACCAAACAAAAGCCTGTTTATTTGTTTTTTATCCGACCACGACATTAAAGCCTGCTGGCAAGATCAACTAATTGTTGAGTAAAGTACAGGTCGGAACTGGCCGCTTGCCGACATAAATGATTAGGTGAGAAAATTAAAGCCTGGCGGCAAGATCAACGAATTGTTGAACAAAGTTTGGGTCGGAATTGGCAGCTTGTCGACATAAATGATTAGAAAACAAAGGCTTTGTTCAAGCTGGGACCAAGGGCTTCTGTCGACATGTACGTTTATTTTTTTATCTCGACGTCGACATAAGCATAACAATTTTGGTAGTAATAGTAGACCAAGGGACCGGGACTTTGCTTTTTTGTCGAAATAGGCGGCTTGTCGACATAAGTGATGTCGACATAAGTGGGTAGGACTGTACCTATGAAAATAGACTTTTCCAATAAACCACGAAAATCAATACCTATGAACATTAAATTCTCTAAAAAAATGTTGACAGCATTATCATTACATTTTTAGTGGAGTATAAAATGTCTAAAGCCAAAGAATTTATGATGTCTATCCAGCCAGCTGGTTTCAACACCTTGGTTAATTGTTGCACCTATTTCCGTTTCTCAGATACAATTACCAGCAGTATCAATTAACTAATCATGTTATCTCCCTGGGAGTCAAAAACAACTCTGGCCTAAAAATTCTTGTCTGTCCAGTCAGCTAGTTTCAACATATTTGGTGGTGTTTGCATCTGATTCAGTTTTTCAAATACTACTGCCCCCAGTCATGTAATCTGACGTTTTCTGTCCAAGTACAATACATGCAGATGGACTAAGCTCTACAATCCAGCCGTACAAAATTTAGAGTTTATTGTATTTCTTAAACATTTTCATCAAAACAAATCAGGATTCCACTAGGACTGTGCAACTACCAGTACTTCATACCAACAAGGATGGAAAAAGCTGGTCCAAGACCAGATTTTACAGGTACAAATGCATAAAGCTGAAGAAACTGTTGTAAACAATACCTTATACAAAGGAAATAAATAAATGTGTCTCTGCATTGTGGTGGCATAGATAAACTGCTTGACAGTGGGCCTATCAAATTTAAACAACTGTACATACAGCCAAATTACTGCTGCTGTCAAGCTGTAAACCACGCACTTAAAAATGCAAAAGTATGATTCAAGACTAATGCAGCAGTAAACATTGTGCTCAACTAAAATTTCATAAAGAATACTTGGACCTTAATTACCTCCAGTACAGTTCACAAATTGCAGTTCCAAACCCTACAGAGCTCAATGACTTCTTGCTATCTCTCAACTTGACATAATCCTTAAAAAAAATGTTTTATTTTCACAGGGGCCAAGGTGAAGGCAGTCATCTTTCTGAAGATGAGAAATAATCAAATCAGCACATGATGTCCACTAATTGTTCTTCTTCCAGCTTTTGACCCACCAAAATCTGAATATTCCTTTATACTTTTCTGTAATATTAAAGCATTTTAAGAAGTTTATTGTCCTTTTCACCCTGAAAATGTATCATGTGATGGAAGCCATTTTTAAAAAAAAAAGAAAATAAGTAAGAGCCTGATCATGCAGACATTTGTGCATCACAAAATACGTGCTGTTTAAAGCTTCTGAGGTACTCCTGTCAAGTTAGTCTGGTTCCTTGACCAAGTCAACTGAATCTAATATAAAACCAGTATCCAAATCAAACATGAACAAACTAATATGTGGATTTTACCACCAAAATTGCATTTCTGTAACTTGTGCTTTTATTCCAAATTTTTGTATTTTTAAGGATCATTTCCATAAGACTTGTGGCAAAATCATAAGGGTGAAAGATCTGCCTACATGTCCGTAAGATCAGAGGCCTAATAATATACAGGAAATGCTTGTAAAAAGAAGTAAAGCATACTTAATTCTAAACGTATTTATTCTGAGAATGAACAGAAACTGATGACACCACAACCTGCAGAAAACAGATTCATCAAACAGAGAGCACATGTGAATGTAGTAATCACATACCAATATAAACATTGCAGACAAATGCTTAATGCTTCAAATATCTGGCTTCTCCAGGTGACTGAATTCCAACCTTATGATAACCAATGGCTCTGACCCCACACTTAAATATAAAAATATCTAAAATTGGGTGAGAAGGGTCTGAGGAAAAATGGACTAAGTAATACAGTTCCACTATCATCATTGTCAGTCACCAACTTAATCCACACATAATTAAAGTTTTGGTTTAGAGTTCACTTATAAAGTAAATTGTTCAGCACCAAATAAAATGCTACATTTTAATGGCTTGGTTCAAGTGAAAGCCTTCACTTCAGTATGGCTTGTTAGAGCACACGACTTGCAGTCATCCGTAAACAGAAAGCTACAAAATCCAACTCAAGCTGTTCCCTTGGCAAACAAAAGTGGTTATTAATTTGTTTTGAACAAAAGGAAATTAAAGCTTGAATTAACATCTATAAAGCAGAAATAGGCGTACTCTACACCAGAGTTGGTTTATCTCTCTAATGGCATCAAACATTGAATTTGACTGCAACTACACATGAAACTGGCTTCTGGGCTCCCTCACGTGTTATGTTGCAAAATCAATCTAATACAGTTCAGACATGCCTACCCCAGAAAATGTTTTTGAGGGACGCCACAACCATAAATGAGGGACAGAGCATGAAAATGAGGAACATAAGTATGTTATTGTGAATAAACATAATAAATTCTCTCAAAACATCATTAAATACCAGTAATGCATATTTATAATAAATATTTATGTATAAAACCAGTACCCACCTATTTACAATATATACAAATATACAAAATTCAAGTCCAGGACTACTCAATTCATCCTAAGGGACCTGTAGTAAGCACTTTTCAGGTCCTGCAGCTCATTTTCAGTGTAGATCCTGTCTGTAGCTGACCCTGGTCTACATTCTGAAATTAAAAGTGCCTCTACAGTCTCAGCACTCAACTTACTCCTGAACTCTGTTTGATTTTTTCTCACTAGTGAGAAAACTCGCTCACAGTGTGCAGATGAATGAGGTATTGTCATTAATGAAAGCATTATTTTTGGCAATATTTTGAAGACCACTGTTCCATCTTCCTTCAACTGGCTGAGAGCAGCCCAGGTTTCATCGATTCTATTTCTCAGACATGACTGAATATCTGTGGACTGATATTGTGCCATTTCCAATTTCACATCTGCTGCAGTCACTTCCTCGTGTAATAATACCGGAAATCTTTCAAAGAAATAATCCAAAGATGCCATTTTAGCTTCTAGTTGTAATGCTGGATCCAAAATTTCAGCATGCTTTAATAAATCATCTTTAAGGAGCAACTTGTCTCTAATGTATTTTGCTGATGTTTCAAAACACTTTCTTGCCCCATCATAAAACTCTTGCAGCCTCTGTTCTCTCAGGCGGACCTCATCTTTTCTAGCAATAAAGTCTGTTGCAGGCTGTCCAATCAAAATATCTTTATCCTCTTTCTGATGGTGCTTAACTTCAAACTGAACTTCTGTTACAGACTGATAAAGCATAGCTGATGGCTTCACAAACTTCAAAAGAATGGTTTTAAGAAGCTTTTCAAGACGTCTTTTTAGCACATGTATTAACGGTGCGTCGCCCTGTAGCTCTGTATTCACTTCATCAAATGGTTTTAGAGCATCTACCAAGAAAAGACATACAAGGCAATTTGTTGGAGAAGAGAAGGAGTGTCTCAGCTTACTTACTCTTTCTTTTAAAGATCTGGATGATGCAGACTTCTCTTGCTCTTTGAAAAAATCATGAAGAGGGTCCCAGTTGTCCAGAAGTCTTTGTAAGCACCTGTTGATGCTTAGCCATCTAGCTGAAACATGTTTTAGAATTTTATTTGCTTTTGTATCATGTCGAATCTGCATATCTTTGAACCCTGCTTGCCGTTTAATGCTTTTGTCCAAATAATAATATACATCAATCAAAAGCTGGTCAACATTAAGTGGTTGACATGCAGCACCCTTTTCTGCTGCTATATGTATCAGGTGACACACACAGCCTGAAAGATATAAATTGGGTTGCTCTTTAATCATAAACCCATAGACTCCTCTGTCCTTCCCAACTATCACAGGGGCATTGTCAGACCCAAGAGCCAAGCAATTCTTCCAAGAAATTTCATGGACTTGTAATTCATTCTGTATCAAACTGAATATTTCTTCACCTGTTGCAAAGCCTTCACAAACAGGGATTGAGAGAATGTCTGATGTTACTAATGATGATACTGGATCAACAGTTCTGATAACAAGAGGAAAGATCTTGAAGTTTCCTTGATCATTGCTTCCATCTGTAGAAACAGTGAATGGGCAATTCCGCATTCTTTCAACTAATTTTAATGTAGTATTAGCCGCTGTTTCTTTAACAATAGCAGTTCCTTTTGATCTACCACAATGAAATTGTTTAGCAATGTCAGTCACTAAACGTAATTTTAAAAGGCTTTGAAAATGTATTAAGTGCGCTCATAGGCAGATTGAGTTCAGTAATAATATCTACTAACATAACTTCAGCTCTAATTACATCAGACTTAGGCATAGAAGATGAAGTCGCACTAGATCCAGCTGATAATGGAAAAAATCCAACAATGTTCTTCGAGCGTTTAACTTCTTTTTCAAGTTTGAAATGCCTTTTTCCTGAAACGTGTCTGCAAATATCAAACATTCCTCCAGACTTTATTGAAAATTCACAATTACAGATGTTGCAGAAAGCATCTGTGTCTGCATTTTTTCCCGGCTTTATGAATTCATACTCCTCAGTGTATTCTTTACGAAAACATTGTGAGCGTCTTTTTGATGTAAGTTTTGAATCACTTTCATTAATATCCAATTGCTTTTTAGAAGCCATGAAATTTTTGTCCAGAATCAAAAACAACTCACTGTAAACAGAATGTAAAGAATCTGTGAATGTAGATTTCTGTATTAGAACTGCCTCAGAACACACACGTGTTTGCAATGGCTATTTTAAACCATCGCACATGCGCAGATTTGATAATTTCCTGTTCTCGTCGGTGATAGCATATATTATGACATGTGGATTTTTTATCCAGACTTTTGTGGATTTTCAACACTAAATGCGTATTTGAGGGATGCAAAGGCAAATTTGGGCATTTTGCGGGACTAATACGCAAAATGTGGGATGGTAGGCATGTCTGACAGTTGAACCCAGTTATCTCAATTAAGTTGGGGGTGTCAAAAATTTGTTGACATAACTGGGTCCAGAGGTATCAGGTTTTAGTTGACAAATCTACTGCAGAACAATCGTTACACATCTGAAGTACCAAAAATGAGGAGTTTTGTTTCTAAAAACATATGGCATTGCTAATGCACAATAAAAATAGTAATTCAGTCATGCCTCGCATAGTTGCCAACCCCAGAGTACAAAAATACTGACTGCTTAAGAAAAAAATACTGTTTTTCAGGAACATATACTGATTTTTAAAATTTTAATGCATAAGTAACTATTTACAACATCTACAGCTATCAGTAAAGTAGGACAGTACCTTCCTTAATTATTTAATGTCAAAGATTCATGTGTTACACTCTTGCACCTACTGTTCCATTTGGTTGCCCATTTAGAGGTGCAAGAGTGCAATACACACTCAGACACAGGCTGTTTATAGGAGCCTTTTCCATACCTCATTTTTTTGGGGTGTTTTTTTACAATCATTATCGATTCCAATGTACCATCTTTCACTGATGATCTGAATTCTGTATGATTTTCTTACTGAACTGTTTTCGTTTTTTCACACGAGCAATCCTTTTCAATTTTAATGTCTGGAAAACGAGTGCAAAATAAATTGCCAGCAACACTAATAACTGAAAGATGAAGGTTCATTTCTAAAAGAAATTTAATAAACTGAATTTTGATCGAATTACATCAAGGCTATCTCTGGTTTGTATATATGTTGTAAGTTTAGGTTGAGTTGTTGATGATGAAGCAGCAAGCTGACGTTTATTAGCTTTTTCATGCTCTTGTATTTCATGGCCTCCATGCCCAATAGCGAAATCACATTACACGATTTGCAAAACAAAGTCTTCTCCTTTTCTAGATGGTTTCACCAATCTAAACAGGACGGCACAACTGTCCTTCCAGTTCTGTTTTCTTGCCTTTCCAGGAGAAAGTTATGAATATTCTGCTTTCCTATTCAACATGATTAAAAGTTGAATATTATTAAGATGAGATACAGTGACAGCGGTAACTGTTTGCGAAATCCAATATGGTGGATAAAGACAGGCATGGTAGCCTTGATTTCGAATGAACCAATCATATTTTAGAACTGTATTCCTATATACATGCAATACATTTCTATCAGAATGGAACTGAGTGCCTGTTCTAAACTGAAAATTGTAAGGAAATTTTTTTTAAAACATAAAAAATGTATTTTTTTGCAAGAAAAACGTACACCCATATTCAGGTCCAAAATACGGAACAAATACGGAAAAAACAGGACACTTGGCAGCTATGGCCTGGTTGCAGAAAAGGAAGATTGGAGGTCTTTTAAATGAGATTAAGTAACAAGTCACACATTTTCACAACACTTAAGTTACTGCAACAATGTCAGTGGTTTAAAGTTGTTTTTATTCCCCTGTGAATAGCCTTGTCCCTTTGGCAGCCTCAGCAAGACAATGATTTTCTCATGCTGTCCAAAATATAGGCCAATTTAAGTAAATGTACATGTAGAACTATACATTTTTTAAAAGTAATTTCTATCGTTAGAGTTGACTTGAGACTAGCAGCAAAATGTAACTGACCAATATTGTGCATGAAAATCAATCGTTTTCATTGATTGCTTGAAGTTCCTTTACACCAGTATATGCCAGTTTTTACCGATAAAATTTGCTTCTGTACCGGAAAAAGATGAGGCTGTTGGTATTCATGTACCAACAAACTAAAACGTGTTTTACATCATTAAACTTAACTGCCTCAACATCAAATTATGTAAGAAGCCAACTTATTCTATTCATTCATTTGTAGTCCCATATCCCTCCCTACTTTGATCAGTGACTGTCTGCAAGAACACAGCACCAGAAGGAGAGTTGGCTAATCTCTCTGATGGATTGCAAGACTTTGATATTCAAGATAGAAACGATACCGATAAAAGCACTCCTCTTTCTGTTTCACAGATGTTAATCCTATCAGTCACTTTCTGCTGAATTACGTTTGTTTTGAAGAATATGTAATTGAGGTACAGCAATTGACAATATCATTAAAAAAATTATACTGGGCGTTATTTTATTCTTTACAATGCCATTGGTACTTTTGTTAACTCTTGTTCAAAACAAATCAAGAACCAAGTGTTTGTGTGTGTGTGTGGTGGGAGGGAAACCAGCTTGGTTTGGAATTTTGCACATTTTTATTTATAGATTATTGTGAGTCACGTGATCTTGTGATGCAGAAGTTGAAGGCTTACACTTGCACCAAGCATGGAAACACTTCAACTATTACCGAATTTGTTTTAAATATATTCTGTAAAACAAATTAGGTATTTTTTAGCTACATTTAAAGACGTTAACCTGACAATTTTCTGAGTTACAGATAAGATCAAATTTGCAATGCTGTGTGGGACAAACTATACTGTCGTGGTGTTGACAGGTAATAATGTCAATTTTGAGCACAGGTTCTGTAAAGGTCAGAAATGCATTTGTTTGACTTTCCTTACTCTAAAGTATTGTTTACAAGATAATTTTCTCCACTACATACCTAGACCTGCCAACCCTTACGATTTTGCCGTAAGTCTTATGAAAATGACCCTTAAAATACGGAATAAAAACAAAAACTATGGAAAAATGATTGTTGCCAAAAAATCAGGATATTTTGTTCATCCGCATTTGATTTGGATCCGGGTTTCTTATTAAAATTAGTGGAATTAGGCAGGGAACCAGACTAACTTTACAGCAGTACCTCCGACACTTTAAACTGCACATATTTTGTCGTGCAAAGTGTCTGCATGATCTAAGTGTTGATTATAGACTTTATTAAAAATGGCGTCAAGCGAGCGCTGCATGTTGACAATGTAAGGGAAAATAAGCCTCTTAAAAGTGTTAACAATCAACACAGAAGAATAAAAGGAATATTCAGATTCTGGTGAATAAAAGCATGAAGGGACACAATTACGTTTATTGGACATCAGGTGCCAATTTGAATATGTCTCATGGTGGGAGATACAACTGTCATCATTTGAACTGGCCCAAAACAATTCAAATTACGTAAAGTTGAGAGATAATAACAAGCCATTGAGCTGCATAGGGTTTGGAACTGCAGTTTGTGCAACTGTACTAGTGGTAAATAACGTCTACATGTACTTTTCAGTTGAACATAATGTTTACTGTCGCTGCCTGTTTCGAATACCCAACTTTTAAATACGTTTTCCAGCTTTACAGTAGCTGTTAATGATATTTTGTTGCACATTACTGAAAACTGGTCAAACTTACAGAAAAACATCAACTGCCTTACTAAGACTGTCTCGTCAGGGTTGGCAGGTCTGCATACCAGTGATAAACCATGCATTGATGCAATTGGTTGATTAGCATTTGTACCAGTAAAATCTGTCCTTGTACAGACTTTTTCCATCCATGCCAGTACAAGGTACCTATAATAGTGGAAATGCTGGATCATTTCTTGTAAAATACTCTGAAATGGACATTAAAAGTTGCATTGCATCGAATTAAGCTGGTCTACATTACTTCTGACTGAAATTTATGCCCGACATAACAGGTTATTGACTTAACATGGGTCAAGATAAGTGGGGAAAAATTAGCAAAGGAAAGAAGTATTGTTTTGAGACTGGACAAAAATGCTCTACATACATGGGTTCTCGAGATAACTGAGGTTGAATTAAGTGGGTTTGACTGTACTGTTTCAGCAATCTGATAAACGTGTGAACTCCAACACCAAGTGTATGTTGTTTAGTGATGGGAATTGGTCAGAATATCATAATTGATTCCACTTAACCAACTGATAATCGATTATAATCAGTAACTAGGGCGAATTTAAAATTTTTGAAAGAGCGAATTTTGATTTTTGTTTGTTATAAAGTTGTATCTTTGCTCAAGAGTTTAGTGTTAATAAATGTACTAGACTAATATCTTTTAATGACCTGTATACTTTTACCTGATAAATATCTTACATTTTTTTTTCAACTGTGTTATTTTTGTTCTTAAATTTTGTTAAATGAAAGCAACCTTTTGTGACTGATCAGTCTTATGTAATTGAGATACTGTTGCAATCCCCAAAAACCCTTTCATTCATATGTGATGTACCTATAATTTAAAGTATAGAAGGACATGGTTTTCTTGTCATTATTTACAAATACTACAAAAGAATTTACATTTAAACTGAAGCTAATTGTCAGAATTTGTTTAAATTTATTAACTCAACAATTTAACAGCTTAATCGTGTAATCATGACTATACGTTCCTAATTCTGAAAGTCTTGCACCTACGGAATATGGTATGGTTTTATATTTGTAAGTTGTGAATATATCTGACATCAACTTAGTGGATTTTAAGCCCTATTTAGCTTTCCAGTTACACAGGAGTTTTACTAAACTTTGTTCTTTTGCATGCAACTAAAAATTAGTAGTCTTCCTTTATACACAATCTGTTGTGGAGTTTCACAATCAATTATCTTACTGGTTCAATCAACCAACTGATCATCGAATATATTCAATAATCAGAACAACACTAATGTTGTCTATTTTAAAGAAGACTAGGGAGTTAAAATTATACAACAGGTATATCCCATTATGCTACCCGAATCCATCAAAGAGATATCCTGACTCTTCTTCTGGTACCGTGCTGCTGTTGGCAATCACTAATCGAATGCAGTGGGGATATGGGTCTACAATTGCATGAAAAGAACTGACTGGCTTCTGGGAGGCTTTGGTGTCGATCGATAGTTGACTTTCAAGACTTAAAACACATTTTACAGTTGACAGTACACAAATACAAGTCATTTTTTTTTTCAACAGAGGAAGAAATTTGACTGGTAATAACTGGCATAACTGAATCTTTGCAAACACAAGCACAATTTAACAATTTACAACCATAACCCTATTATCAAAATGAATGAATTGCAAAAGATTTCAGTTGTGACTTTAACATTCAATATAAAAAAGGAATCAAGTATCATCATTTTGCTGAAATATCTTAAATTCTTGATTGCTGCCTAAGCAAGACTAATCATGTATCACACATAATCATGTGTTAAGCTTTTATCATTGGCAACAGTGTACAGTGCCTTACAAATGATATAAAACAGAACTCCCTATCTCCTTTAACATTAAGTAATAAGACATATTTGCAGTAATTTCTGCAGATTTTATTAAATGACGTACCATTATCAGGACTATTCTCTCCCTTCAGTCCCTGGACAATGCCTGTATAAGCCTCTAGACAGCCTTCCCTCAGTTCATTCAGGTAGTCAATCATGTCATAGTCAGTCTGTAAAACAACACAGATAAATCAATTGTAGCATATTATTTTTTCTTGAAAAAATTTTGAAAACACAATTCATAACAACAAAGTGGTAAAATCTGACACAATGTGCCGTTAGTGCAAGATGATCCAAATCTGAGGGTCAATACATTTAGAAGATTTACTACTCACCTTGTCCACCTGAGCTTGTGATGCCTGCTGCAATGTTGTCAACACAACCTCCAAGTAGTTCTTGAAGTAGGGACCAATAGCAAGTGCCAAGTCACCAAACACTGACAAAATGTGAGGCTTCACCGATTTATTTACATTTACATTCTGAAAAGAAAAGTAAACATACTACTGTAAAAGAATACAATTCTTCAAATATGGTGTGATGTCTGTAGTTTAAAAAAAATTTTGATGTAATACTTAACTGCAATTAATTTATTTGGCATTAGTATCTTTCTCTGGCACAAAATACCAGTCAAAGGTGAATATTCCCTCCTCACATTAGCAATTCGAGGCCTAGAACAAAATTACATTATCCCAGTCTGATTCCTAATTAGGTTTTGCTGTTGTAGAGTGTTCAAGTAATGACTGGAGGATGACTTGACAACTTGTTGGTTTGACAAAACTGGACCAAAGTCATGAACGCCTTCACTGTGACACTGGTCAGAGGTAGAATGAAGAGAAGGTGAAGTAAGATTGTCAGAATGCAGTTTTCAGATCATCATCAAAATAAAGAACAATTAAAGGACCCAAGATGAAGTAATAGCCTTAACCTCAGGAGCTTCAATTCTGATGAAAGAATTACCTCTCTCTGTAACAGATAACAAGCTCTTTTGATAATGACAATCCACATCAGGCTGGTGTCTGCCAAAATATTAGAGGTAAACTGGATGGAGAAAAAGATTGTTTTGACCCTTCCTTTTCTTTTGCTCTTGCCAAATATAAATCTCAAGCCTGACAAGGCAAAGGAGTCTATATTGATCATCTCCAGCACAGATACAACTGAGACAAGAGATTTAAAAAGATCAGGGCAACCAAAGGTAGCTGATACTCGGCCAGAAATCAAGGTCAGCAAGTAAGAGAAGCTGAATATGTAACCACTGAACTGTATAAGAAACCTTTTTCCACCAACAAGGCTTGAATTTAATTCATTCTTGCTGATGCTTGGGAGATTTGGAAGGATGTCTTATGCACAAGGTCCTGAAGGAAGCTTCACTCAAGTTTCAGACAACAATCAACAAATAAAATGAAAGGTTCTCTCTTGGCAGTAAAAAGCATACAAATGACAACATAGAAATCTGCTTTGTAAAGATCATGGGATCTGCAAAATTTTATCAGGAGTTTTTCCATAAAATCTAGAGGATTTCATTGATGGGACTTTTGACACGCAAACTGACAAAAGTGACAACTACTGAAAAAAAAGTTTCTTTTTCTGGATTAAATATGAAAATCATCTCATCAGATCATTAGCTTCACAGTAATATGTTGCCCTTCATACTGTCCTTATATGTAGCACAAGCATGTTTAGCCTTTCCTACTAGTTCATTGCGTTGATTATGTTTGTGGCAGTCCTCGTCAACACTTGGATACATCGTTGCTGGATCCAGAAAACAAAATGTCCATTCACTCTCTGCATTGGAATGTGGCAATCTTGGTACCAAGAAGTTTAAATTGTTTCCTGGGTACACTCAGATTACTGACTGCCTGCCAGTATTGCTAAAGATTGGTGCTATATAGGTCAAATTTGGGAAGTTCTTAAAACTGACTTTACAGAAATGACAGGATGCATATTCAAGTCCCTTGAACTCAATTCAAAATACCAATATTCCTGTTTTCCATCCATTATTGAATTTCATGCAATATTTTGGTTGTTTAGCTTTAGGCATTTTAGCAATGGGAGGCAACTTGTGCCTGAATATAACAACAAACTTTACATACATGATCAGTACTGAAATTTGTGGGTCTGACCCTATAGTGAAGACCAAAGATAACTTAGAAGAGTATAGGACTTCTTGGAAACTAGGTTAATTCCCTTGAATTAGAATTCTCTGTCCACTCCATGTGCATACCCACCTTTGCATTGCAACTTCTGGGGATAATTGATACCCATAATCTGTTGTTAATGTAAGCAGTTGTAAAACCAGAAATTATGCAAATTAAAACAAGCCAAGACATTCACTATTTCCTTATGTCAAGAGATACTGGGTTTTTTTGCAAGATATGTCTTGTTTTAGATTGACATTCTTTCATATGTTTACAAAAGATAGATGGAACAATATAAAAACATCTGCTAAAATGTCCATTTGATATGGAAACCCCTTTAAATAATTGTTGGTCAACACTCTGTTATGACAAATAGTCTTTCTGCAAAGATTAAAGCAATGCGCATGAAGAAGTTATGATATTGGCAGAATCATGTATATGCAGCTCAGATACTGTGAAAGTTGCTTGTTCATAATTAGAAGTTGCCTCAAAGAATGAAAACAGAGAAAGCACCACATGTTAGATAGGGTTTGGGTGGATTCTGAAAAGGTGTATTGTTTTTTTCCAATTCATCTGTCGCAAAGCACTAATCAAAGTATTTTTTTTTTTTAACTGTAGAACTACCAAACACAGACCTGTTTACCCATTCCCCATTCCATCAGCAGTCCACAAGCAGTCAAAAGTTTTAAACAGACTGTCATTAATATAGCTATACAGCTAACAGTTCAACAATGTAAAAAAAACTTCATCTTATTGTCTTGAATGACAATAACAAAATACATAATTATCTGTTTCTTTTACCAAGAAAAGAAACAACTTCTTTAAAACCAGTAATACTCTACCTTTTCTAACTACAGTAGTCCCCCTCTTATACGGCCACCCCTTCTGCACCGGGAAAGTGGCCGTAAGACGGGTGACCTTTCCAGAGGGGGAATAAATTTTTTGAGAGAAGTATATGTAATGTACCCAGTAAGAAAGCTACATTCTTCAAAGCATTTAATATCTTCGTTTAAAAGTAACATTAATTATTAAAAGGTTCTTCTTGTTATAATAATAGACTTATTTCAACTGAATATGCATTAATAGTTCTTATTCTTGCATAAGCATGATATGCAAGCGGGTGTTGTTGTCATGCACATTGCAAAACCATTCAAAAACGTCATTTAAATCTTGGTACATACATAATTCTCTTTCCATTTGCTCCATTTTCCCACTGCTGCTGAATAACCTCTTTATCGGTTACGATGTTGTTTATTCGAGTCTTTTCAACATAAAATTGTTTTTATTCGAGTCTTTTCTACCTAAAATTGTTCGCCAAGTTCCCCCTCCCCACCACACCAGATGTCGAGTAGAATAACCGACTTTTTTCTAAAATAATCGTCTCCATTTACGTGATGACATGTTAATGTTTTGTAATGATTTATTCGGATATTGCTAACTGTATGCGATTTAATTATACAGACAAAACTTTTGCAGAGCAGACAAAATGCCTTCTTCGTAAAGGAATGTGTTGTCACGTGATATTTCGGTCTTAGTCTGGTACCCTGTTTTGTTAAGGCTAATTTCTCTGTCTGCAAAAATCTATTTTTAGACTATGCTGACCCTGTTATGATCTTGACAATTATGTCCCGTTGTAATCATCAGTGTTGCCAAATACAAGACTGATAAAACAACTTTTCTGTATTTAAACAAAATGCCATGTGTTTTTTAAAGGCAGCGATCTTGTCATGTGACTCATTAGTCACAGTCTGGTACCCTATTTGTGTTTACATTTCTTTACACTAAGGGAGAGAAGCCAAGACGGCTTCAGTATGTACGCAGATTTGATCTGAACAATAGCACCTCGCGGCCGTTAGGATTTGTAATCTTGACAATTATTGTCAGTAGAAATAGCCACTAATTATGAAAATGAACAAGCTCAACATCTTACTAAGGGAAGCCATAAAGGCTATCAAACCATTTTCCCGCTGACTTGTGTATTGTACATCAATACCGCCACTTCTCAGCTGTTGCTACTATTCAATAATTGTAATCTTAACAATTATCAGAGTGACTAAACTGGACATCTCATGATAACACAGCGGTAAGGCTAATTGGATTACGTGTACTTACCTTTTTGTATGGATTAAAATTTGAGTCTTTCTCGGCTTTATGGAATGAATGTGGCTTCTCATGAGGCGTAAATGATATAATATTAACCTTAGTGGTACATGTACTTTAGTCAATATTTCTTTCAGGAACGAAAAGCTGACATTGGGAAACAAAAATCGGATTACTTAACACACGTTATGAATAAAATTGGTTCTGGATACATATTACAAAATAAAATGCGGCCGCTTGTGAGGGGTAAATTTTATATTTTTGCACTAATATGCTGGCCACTAGTCGCATTAGCGGGGTGGCCTTTCATGAGGGATACTTTCGAACACAAATTCGTCGGTGCCATCAGATTCTGGCCGTAAGGAGCGGGTGGCCGCTGGTCAGGGGGCCGTTCAAATAGGGTACTACTGTATATTATTAAACAGTTTGCCTTCCCTGCTGTGCTTCTGCTGTCCAGGAACCTTTCCTTTAAATCCTGATTTAATGATTAAGCTATTTCAACGCCAAGTTTAACTTGGCCCATAGCTGATTTATCACCACTTCAACATCGACAATGTACATTTCCTCACCGTGGGACACTGTGCTTTACAGAATGAGGACAGAGACTTATTTTATGGCTTTTATTTAAGCCAATTCCTGGGGCCCCAAGTGGTCGAGTGGTCAAGAGCGCTTACCATTCTGGATCACTGCCATCTCACCTTTGTCTGCATCAGTTTGAGTCTCAGGCTCATCTATCTTGTGCTGAAAAATGGCGTTAAAACCTACAACAACAACAACAACAGCCCATTCCTTGTGGGATTTGCACTCAACATATCTTACTTTTACATCACTTCTAATACTATGTGTGACAGAAAAATCCAGATCACACACACCACAGTGAACATAATGAACTCCTTTGCTAGACTGATTATAATTGGCAAAATATTTGTATAAATCTTCTGAATCTTCTGGATAGCACTCGACTTTTCGTTTTCTTCCAATTTTCTTTTCACATGGCTTTGTTTTGTCATTTTCATACACAACTGCCTGCAGATGGTTTACCAGTTTGCATGGGAACCACTGAATAAGCACTTCTTTTACAATGATCAATTATTATTTTATTTTTTCATGAAAAGAAATTTTTGAAGCAAAATGAAGCATTAAGATGAAATTTCTGCCAATTCGGCCGTTTTCTGTAGTCTTGCCTAAAAGATCCATAGTTTTTTTCTGGCTTCATCCAACCAAAACATGGACAATCCATAGGGGTAAACAGGTATGCAACAGAACAGAACAAGCCTTTAAAAAAAAAAAAAAAAAAAAAAAAAAAAAAAAAAAAAACAAACTCAGGCCATACATACAAGGCATACGAGTGATGTATAATGAAAATTCTATTATTTACTATATACTCTCTTTTTTCTTCTGTTAACATTACATTATCAGAATCATGCAGTAATTTTCCATGCTGCATGACTTCATATTGCATGACATGTGTCAAAAAAATAAAGTGCATTCAGAAGTACTTTGTAAACAAACCATGTACACTCATGTACTGGATGTTTTAGGCATTAGTTTATTAGATTTGTTTGTGGATGAACTAAAGAAGCTGTTTTGTCTATCTGAAAGTAGAGATGATAAAGTGAACAATGTGGACGAGTTTACCAAGTCACAATTGAAACTTTCAAACAAGCAAATGAATGAACGTGACATCTGCAATGTCCACAACAAACATGAGACACACAGTATTGAAAATACAAGTCTGATCATTCAAACAGTTATTTAGAAAAAATGCAATCTTTCAAATTATGATCAGAACTCTCTCGGGTATATAAAAATAGCATAAAAAAGCACATTGAGGCCAAGGGTCATCACAGATCTCTCTGAGACATACCATTTTATAAGTCAAAGTACCAAATTTAAGAAACAAATGCAATTGAAGGTTTTGGCAGAAAAGGAATTGCCTGAGAGCCGGTAAGAAAAGACAAAGAATTCTATTTTCCACTGGCCAAATGGACCGTCACATAAAAGCTGCATTGCAGTTTTCCACGTTAACTTTTCTGACCATGGATCCCACACTTTTATAAAGATAAATTTCCAGATCATTTCCAGGATGAAATTTTTTTTTTGGTTCACATATGACCATTACTGAATCGAAGTAATGAACATTTTAGCCATTAAAACATGCATTTTTTTTAAATCAAAGATATTTCTATTTTGAGAATACCAAAACATCAAAGTCAGAAAAGATGATCATGCACTAAACTATAAAATGTATCGTTTGAGGCAGGCTCTACTATTGTATATTCCTGTAAATTGGTATGTAAAGTGATTTCAATCTACAGAATAAAAATTCTAACTTTACTTTGCTGACCTATATTATGTTGGTACAAGGAAACAACAACATGAACATTAACCAGCTTTGTTTCCTTTCAAACATTTAATTCTAAACAAATCAGAATAATCAGTTGTAAATTAAGATAACAACAATCTATACGCATGTTATACAAAATAAACATTTCCGATCACAGCATGAAAAAAAACAACAAAAAATTGAAAGTATTAGGATCTTGTTTTGTAACAAAGTTTAAACCCTAAATTAATCTGTGCCAATAAAACCCAAAACAAGATCGTTCAAAGAACCTAACCTCCTTATGACAATTTGGCTAAAGTTCATGATTTAAAAAATCATATACAAAAGGGTCGATTTAAATTTTGACAAAAAGACCTATAAACAAGGATTAAATTTTCTGTAAAATCAATATGTCTGCTTGTAATGTGATAAAACAGTCCCAAAACCTGTATCAATACTCATAGGAGCTAGTATCGTTTTGAGTTATTTAATATAAGGGACGACAATTTCCCATTTCTCCTGCAACCTAAATAAGACTGAAACCAATGCTTCAAGATGCATATCGCTGTATAATAGTTTAGCACCAAAGTCCAGCTCAGAAATTCTAGTTTGGACTACAAATTTGACTTAAAACGAATGGCAGTCCATTTCCTCCAAACATTCCCATAACAGTTTTCCCATTTGGACATTTAGGTTGGGGTGTGGGGTCAGAGCAATTGCCAATCGAAAAAATGGAATTTGCTGCCATGTTGCGGTAGTGGCATATGGTAGTCACTTAAGAGCATACCTAACAAACTTAAATGTTGTTACATTGAGTCATCCATTAAATCTATAGGAAAATGATTTATTTTCTCATTAATGGCAAGTATCGTTATGTCTTTAAGCCGCTGACAGACTAGACAAAACTACAGCACAGACGAAACCTGACCCGGTACTCGCCATTTGCATTATTAGTTGCATGACTACACAAATCTCAGACTACGACATCGGAAGTCCAATAGTCATGTGATATTAACAGCAAACTCCTAACGTTGTTCTACAAAAATTCAAATATATTAAATGAAAGTCAGATACCTTTTGTTGTTGTTGTTGTTGTTGTGGGGCTTAACGTCATTTTTCAGCACACAATAGGCTATACATGGCGGCCAGTATTAATGGTGGAGGAAGACACCGGGAAATCCGCGGAAAGAACCACCGACCCACGAGAAGCTACTGGCAAGCTTTCTCACATATCCACATTCGCCGAATCTTAGACTCGAACCAACGCAGACAGAGGTGAGATGGCAGTGATCCGTAACGGACAGCGCTTTAGACCACTCGGCCACTCGGGGCCCCTGATACCTTTTGTAAAAACTAGAAAGAACATATAATTCTCAAAATACTTCTTTCTAGAATGACTAGAAACCTGTCGCTGTAGCAGCAATCTGGACAGTCAGATTTATCAAGCACAGAGCACATCAATGTGTTAGTCACATGATACAACAAAACCCATGTAGTTGTTCTCAGAATAAATATATCGAGAAAATTTTGTGTTCTTTCATTTTTTGTTCCTTTTGTTACAAACAATATATGATTGTAATATTTTTTTTGTTTTCTACAACATCTGAAACAGGTTATTATCAATACTGATATTACGTGACTACTGGAACTATGACATCATGAACATGTGGATTGGGAGATTTGTGTCCTCATGCGACGAGCAATGCAAATTGTGAGTACCAGGTCAAATTTCATCAACACCATAGTTTCATCTCGTCCTTCTGCAGATTAAAGACATGACATTGTATAAACTCGCAATTTCTGAGAAAATAAATAATTTTTATCTAGATTGCAGGCAGATACAATTCGATGTAAGAGCATTTAAGTTTGCTAGGACATACAGTAAGCGGCTACGCTTTGCCACCACCATATTGGCTTCTAGTGATGATGGACAGTTTTCAAACTTCTACATAAGAAATGATGTCAATATCAAGCTACCTGTGAAACAACAAGTCTACTAGCCAAATCTAATCCAATGAGTGTTTGGATTGGTTCAATAAATATGTTTATGGCAAGCACCTAAATGATCCATACTGCCACCTCCGAATATTCTGGTCAGAGCTCGATAAATTTAACTCATAATCAATTCAGTTATGATTCAAGTTACGTAACTGTTTCTGGCATCAAGTGTTGGCAGAAAATTCCCGGGTTTTTCCAGACTTTCATCAATATTTCTATAATTCAAGGACTTTTCACAGACGGGAAAAAATTATCATTTGTCCCGACATTTTCCCTGATTTCCCAGTAGTGTGGGAACCCTGTCTGATATAATGTGTAGGATAGCGAATGAAGCCATTGCTGGGGTCCCTACAAAAAGCCTGCAAGTGACAAGGCAAAAACATATCTCCTTCAGCTGGTAATAATGGCAAAAGATATAATTAGATTAATTAAAATGTACTTTCTTAGTTCTGCGAATCCAAATTACTTGAGCTATGTCATGGATTATAAAACTTGACTACACAGAGAAATTGTACTGTGATTTCGACTACATTTCCATTTGCAATCACAATCTCCAATCATTCAAATGAAATGAACATGATATTCTATGGCATCTTTTTGATAATTTCAATTGAGAGAGTTCATATTTTTCCTGTATTATGATTCCAAACAATCAATAACAGAACAGAAACACACATGCAGCTGATTCAAGGTAGGTCCCTCCTTGCACAAATAACACATACTTCATGCAGAATTGATGCAGCTAATAAATCCAGTCATCACATTGCAAACAGAAAAGCAGAAATGAGTAGAATCGCGAGACACCCCCCCAACTCCCATCCATTCCAGACCAATTGGAAAAGTTGTTGCAATGCACATTCATTCACAATATGACTCAAATTTCAATTTTCATTAGACCAAAATGAAAATCCTTTTTTAAACTAATGTCGAGCATGCGATGAAGTTCAAAGGTCTCTGGGAAGCTATGAATGTGTGCATGTGATTTGGATTTTTAACGCAGCTTCAAAAAATTTTCAGTCATATCGCTACGATGTTTGCAGTGTGACAGTTTATAGTGATGTCTAGCACTGGGGCATCATGCTGCAGGCATGTAGCATCAAGTCCCACCCAGTCACATTATCCTGACACTAGGCTGCTCAGTCCTAACAGCAACCTCTTAATGCTGAGTGCCAAGCAAGGCAACTGTTAGTACCAGTTGTATTAGACTTTGCTATGATTCAGCCAGGGTTCGAACCTGCAACCCCCTGCATCTGAGGTGGACACTCTAACCATTAGGCCAACAGAGTGGTCACCAGGTACTATGTGTTCTTGTTATTGTATACTGATGAATCTACAGTCGTGTATTTATTTTGGAATACAGCATAAATTCCATTACTATGTTCCTTGTAGTACATTTTTTATAATTAGGCCTTAGAAAAACAAAACGAGTATGTAATAAAAAGGTGACTGCAGTTGTATGGGAAAATATGAGCTCATTTTTTTCCAACTAATACTGTCTGCCCTAGGTCGTGCACTATAAACTCTTTTTTAAGGACTAATACTTCACTCCCAAGGTCGTCAAGTATTACTCCAAAAATCTTTTTCATATTTTCCCATACAAATGCAGTAATCTACAAATACAAAACCATCAAGATGCAAAATAATCAAGAGGGAGAAGTAAGAAAATGCTAGAGACAGGCAATGAGTGATAATGGATTATCGAGATATTACAAGTCAAGGAAATATCAAAGAAAAGTGATCAATGATTTAAATGAAAACATTTTTTATATGTAAAACAACCACAAATGGTTGGAATGTGAAATCAGCATAGGTAGCTATCCAGTCCTCTATTCAGTTTCTAATTTGTTCATAATTTTGCCAACTAATATGCTAAAAATTTTACAAGTATTTTGTTTTAATTTTCATTAAATTTTGATATTTCAAAATATTTGGTTGTATGCAACACTATTTCTTAATCAAATTCAGCTCCTGAAAGAATTCACACTCAAAGAGATAATGGAATTCATCATGCAAAACATTTGATACATTTTCTTTCTTCATACAGAATTTTATTCCATTGTTTCAGCAGGTAATTTTATGGTCTGATGTCCTTAATTGGAAGATATGGAAGATAGTAATGTACAGTTTATTCCAGAAACTTGTTAGATATTTATTAATTCAAACTGTTTTAATATAAATCATTATGGTACTAATTTTTTATCATTTCTACTATTTAACCTTAAACAACATCATCCTACCTTTTCAAAAATTGTCTTTATATGCATTATCAATTTCAATGATTCCTTTATCCATCAATGCCACTGTTAATTACAGTTACCGAAAAGTGACTGTCGGTACTGAAGGGCTTCCCTCTCGAAGGAAATAAATCAGTTCCTGAAAAGGTCTATTGGAAATGGCTGCTCTACAACCCTTAATGGTGGATAGTGAGCATTTTCCTCAGAGAAAGAGAAATATAAGAAATCTGCAAATGCAGCTAAAGGATGGGGGGTGGGGGTGCAGGCAGATAGGATCAATGAGTCAATGAGTTTCCTACTGCACCAATTACAATATTTGCCAATTGGAATTCAAATTATTGGAAGCTGATCGAGGCAAACATGTGATATTGTTTTTAAAACTCAAGAGGACACATATCGAGTCTTTCATATGGTCTGTCACTATGCTCCTAGTTCCCTGGAGAGAGAGAGGCAGAGGTGAAACTGATACCAAAGTCTTCTCTTATGGTCTTGTTAAAGACAGTATCTCCGAGATCTGTCTGAAAGGAACATGGACCCTCAACAAACGAGGAAATTCTTTCCCACACAAAAGAAATTCTGTGAAGGGGTCAGATTGTACCTCTCTTATTTGGGAATTATGTCAAGACAAATCCCTTTCTCCCAACAATTCACTGTTAAATCTGAAAGGACTGTAATGGAGAGCAGTAACACCTAACAACCACTATTACACCCATCATTTTAATGAAGACCCTGGGCACAGAAGATACACAGAAGAGAAGGGTCCTAAATTGAAAAATCTCCAAATGTTCCTGTGACACAAAAGGATGGGAATGAGAATGTAGGCATCGCAGAGGTCCATGGAGACTGCCCAGTTGTTGGACCTTGCAGCATTCTTGACCAAGGTGGATGTTTCTATTCTGAACTGCTCTTCAAGAAGAAACTTGTTTTGATGGGGAAAACCGATGAAGAGTCAAAACTTCTCCCCTTCTTTGAAACCAGGTTGATCTAGAAATAAAATCCCAAATCTGAATGTTATCACCCTCTTCAATGTGTTCAACGCCTCTTCCCTTAAGGACCAAAGCCTGAACTAGTGAACCATGTTGGGGTCCTTCAAAGAGGTGGAGTGTTCATGCATTGTCTTCAGTGTGTAATGAAACCTCTAACAATAAGGCCAGTCTGGCACCTACTGAGACACAAGGAAGATGGGACCTGACAAGAGTATGACTCCTAAGGACTGACTGTATCCCTCCTTTAGGAAATGGGAGTCTTCCATGGACCCCCCTGCCTCATCAAACATGGTCAGAAGCATACCTGCCATAACGTGTCATCCAAGGCAGTTTATAAAATAGATCATCACTAAGGCAATCAAATGCAAAGGTGGTTACAAATAAGCAACCAGTTCACAAAATTACCTAAATGGCTGAAGCCATGTTAAATCCTTTGAAGACTGACGAGGGTCAGACTATTAAGCTAATCTGCATAGGTAAAATGGACTAACCCAATCCATTTGACATTATAGGTAAATCAAATAGATTTCTGTTGAACAAAAGATATTATGCACTATTGTCTTGAACAAGATTGCTTAAGCTATAGTTACTAAAGATTACTGGTAAGTTCATGATAAATGGCAACATTTCTTTGAACTTGCGTTTTCACTCAATATATATAACACAAATGTTTCAGAAGTCAGAATAGTATACAAGTGATCAATTTTTTAAGGAAAAATGTCTAAATGTAGATGTCATTCAATAAAAGATGAGCTACTTGCTAAGCGAGCAAAGCCCAGCAAAGACGTATTTCACTGTCTGATGGATTTAAAAGACAGACTCTTGGCATAATTTTTCTTCCTCATTTCAAGTGTCACATTGTGGTTATATGGGTGTTGGTAGATGTGGGTATGTGTGTGGTGATGGTATTGGACAATGCTTAATCTTCCAAGTGTATTAAATACTTGAAACAGATGCACACATCCCACCCCCATTGGGACCTCATAATGCACTTTATGAGTCTTCCACCCACCCCCAAGTCTGGGAATATGGCAGGTATGTGTGAGGGAATTTCAATGCAAGTCTGACAGTTCTGCTGAGGCCCCTCATAAAAATGTTCGGCAGGAGGATTCAATGACCTTTTACATTGGGGGGCATTTCCTCACTGGCTCAGCTAGTGATCAGGGTTCGGTTATGATGATCCCTCCAATCTTGCAAGGCCAATGAATGAATCTGTCCTCCAAAATGGAGTCTCCACAAGGGGGTAAGCCCTTAAATTGTTTTTGCTTTGGTCCTGCAAAACATGACATCTCCAAAGGCATTCCTACAGACACAGATAAGCTCAGCAGAGGGCATTATGAACATCAGGAGTTCATGTCCTGAAAACCAGCTTCCAAAAATCTCTTTCAAGTGATTGGATATAATAATTCCTCCTTTAACACACTAAAGGAACCCACACCCAAAAAAGAACACCTCTTCACCCCAAAAAAGAACACAGGAAGCTATAGCATATAACGTATTATTTGCATGCAATTTTGGAGCCCCCCCCCCACTTACCCCTTTTAAAAACTCATTATATCTGCAGTCCAAAGGATGTTTAAAAAATAAACAAAAGTACAAAATTGGCAGTAGTGTGATGTTCTATACATTCTATAATGAATCACTTGTTCATTTAAAATGGAAATAAATTTGTAGGAAAGAGTAGACAAAAAGAATATTTCATGAAAATCGTCCCTTTGCATACAACAATAAACAATTGCTGCCTTGTAAACTGTAGTAGTTAGCAAAATGGGAAAAAAATTAGACTTTGATAGCGCCAGAAATAGTGGAGTTATTTAGATTTGAAAATGATGTAAAATGATGAGAATCAGCTGCTGGGAGTAGAAGTTATCTTACAGACTCTTATAGAGAATTTTATAGATCTCTTTAAGAATTGGTAAATGATTTATGGGAAAATGAATTTAGTGGTTCCAAGTTATTTAATGTTATTTTATGCTATGTTATTTTAAGTTATTTAATGTTCCAAGTTATTTATTATTTAATGTTCAGTAGAGAATTCTAAGGAAAAAAGCTATTTAAAGACAAGAAAAGTATGCCTGTTCTTTTTGCAGTTTTCACAGGAGGTTAAAAGTTGCAAGAGACACGACATGTTATTTCTGTCTATGTGAAGAAAAAAAAAAATGATTTCATGTGTTGAAAGTTTGAATTATTCATTGTGGAGTCATAATAGAAATTAAGGATTATAAATGACCCAAGCAGCAAATTGGATGAAAATCATTTATTTTTACCATTGAGCTGAGTTTTATTTCTGCATGTTGCATTAAATTTATACCATTATATACATAATTTTATTGAGAGCATCTGTGACAAATTTCAACATAACTGAAGAATACAAAGCACAAAATAAATCTATTGCAAACAGCCCCCTCTGTCAGCGAGTCTCAGGGATACAGGCAATAGTAAGGCTAACACTGCTCAAGGTGATCCCTATGTATGCTGCAGGGGAACACCTAGCTGTTTGCCTCGGGGTTAATGAGTTTAGAATTTCATGATGTTCATTCAAATTTTGGGGTAATAACCACCGTTTTCAATAATAAAATGAGTCATATATCAGTTCCATTTGCCAATTTTATTGCCATTTCCTTCAAACTCAACAAATAGGGGGCAATTTTTTTAAAAAGTATTTTCAAATTTTAAAAATAGGATCCTTGCCTGACCCTCCATTATAAGCAGGTTCAGGAGTTATCGAAGAATGAGTTGTCAATGAAATGGTGTACTGCATTTATAGAAGACAGGATTAGTCACAACACAACAGTGAAATATCAGACTTTTATTTTTAAAGTCTTTTTTTGGCACAAAGTATCTCTAAATTCACATAAATTCCATCAAATACAACTTTTCAATAAGTACAAATCGGGGAATCAACAGCCAAAACAATGCAAATTTATATATGCAAAACAAGGACTACTTACTCCCAAGTTTTCCAGCAGCATCATCATTATTTCATCACAAAATGGCAACATTTTCTGCCCCAGTCCCCGACACAAGTCTCCTACTAATCCTACTGCTGCTATACACACCTGTAATATTAAGAAGAAAAAAAAATTGGGATTTACCAACATATTCGACATCTTACTTTATCAAGTACACTTGTAAAATATTCATCTAGTTGAGTCAACAAGTAAAATCAAATTTCATTTGTGTCATGCACAGAGTAATTTAGGGAAAGCTAAGCATGCACTATATTTGACTGTCTTTGATCTGAAAATGCATGCTAAGGACAGATCGACTTGGCAAATGTCCAAATCTTAACTCGATTCAATAAATGTTATTATAGGTACAACAAGAAAACTTGCATTGGCTTGCTCTTGAAAATCATAAGCTTTTCACTGCAGCCTAAGGGATCACCACTTTATCTCCTTGTATACATTTTGGTCATAAAATATTTGAAAATGCCAATGTATTAAGAATTTTTGTATATTCGACCTCTGCACCATCTCAAGAACTCCAGCGGTGGAAGCCAACTATAACTCTCACAATTCAAAAGGGCAAACAAATTCTGCATCACTCTTGAGTACTGTACTGCATCACTCTCATATTATTTACAAATTTGTAAAGCAGTGCTGATTTTGTCCTTTTTCTGAGGGACTTGTTTAAAAGTATGAAAAGACCCATCTCCGTGCTCTAAGAATTTTCATCCACAAGCCAAACCGTAAAAGTCTGTTTCACTTAATATTTGGTACCATTTTCTTCAAAAGTACAGACTGGTCAGCTAACTAACTTGATAATCAATATAATGAATCTGCATGGCAAACTTTCAAAATTAAAGAAACCTGTCTGTTTTGTTGGAAATGGGTCAAATACTTTGCTATAAATAGAACATTAGGAAAGTACAGGTAGATCTATAATGGACATACTAGCTCTTATGCTATTCAGACAGCCATTTTCTTTTAGAAAATTCTCAAAATTTTATGATGAACGGATTTAAAAAGATAATATCAATGTCAAACAACTTTTTATTGCTTTATTTTTATTTTCTTTTTTCAAGTAGCAGAAAAGTGTAATCCATAATAAGTCAATGAACAAAAGTATAATGATTACTCCAAAAGCATTATGATGGGCATGTTATATGCAAGCATTAATCTATTGATTGTTTCTGAGCTCAATCTATTCCTTATCTGTGCATTAATATTATTCTGTACCGAGAATCCCCTTCAGTCCCCAGTCTGAAGGGCCACATACATGGGTAGCTTATCCAGCTGGAACAAGTTTTAAAACTATTCCTTAAGGTTATTATGTACAATTTCCCACAGCTCAAGGGTATTGTCTTTTGGATACTTCTGTTTTCAAAAAAAGATTTTTCACTAACAAAAGCTCTGCCAATGTACTGTTCCATAATGCTCTATTAGGATTTTAAGTCCCATAATGCCCTAATCTACTTGTTCAAACTGAGGTATTTTGATCAAATAAATATCTTTACTTCTTTATTTCATTTTTAGATTGTTGATTTATTAGATCTATCATAACATTTACACTAGAGCTATATGGCTCGGTAGCACATGATCCCACTGGGCTAAATTGTGACTAGAAATGAAATGAAAAGTTTACCCTTCTTTTAAATTGTTCGTATTTCAATTGGGCTTGTTTGTCTGACTTTTCTACATTTTGAAATACCGCTCAAATGAGGGCTGACCAGCTTGTCATTTGTTTTGTCCATCCACCATTTGTATCAAACTCAAATTTAACACCATTGTGGGGTTCAAAATCATTTATATCTCCATTAACACTTTCCCAGCTCCAATAATCTGAGATACTTCCTAACTTCAAAAACAAATTGCCTTGATCATTATGATCAACCAGTATTTGCCAATGAAATCAACTTCTAAAGATGAAACATGCATGGAATCAGCCATTTTGGGTCTTCCACATTACAGACGTGCATTTGTAAAACTTTCTTGATGCAATGTTCAAACTACAAAAGAATGCATTACAGGACCCAACATGGCAATCAGATTTAGTTTAAAAACCACTCATGTCAACCTAAAGAAACCATATGTGTGAACAGTATTTTAAAAACTACACAACACAAAAATGTGATGGACATATTGGATGTCAGCTTGGCACAATTTTCATTTAGGACTAACAAATTACAATGGTCTACAGCCAAAATGCTTCTGAAATAAATGTAGTCAAACTTTACTAATTCTGGGTCACCGAGAACGAAAATGACACTTAAAATTGTTGATTGTCTCTAGTTTTAAAGATATGATATTGGGTCAATATATACAACCCTTGACTTGGGAATGCATAAGTGAGTTATAAAGGGAAGAGACCTCAATTTAAACCAGAAATGACTAAAATACATTTTTGACTGCATCTATGAATAAATCTAAGACTGGTTTTGGACAGTACTTGCTTTTTAGGCAAAACAATCAATGATGCAATCTGAAGGTGGTATTGCATCATACATGATATGAATTGCATCATGTTATTCCTAGAAGTCATGGATGATGCAATTGTAACTAAGCTTACATGACTCTGCTGAACAAAATGCCCTATATCAGCTCTAGAAATCATACAGTGGCATGCTCTCTTATTTGTCAGTATTTGATTTTGCAAAAGGACACATTTCTGTTTAGCTAAAGTGAGCAGAGATGTCTCGTACTTGTGTGAACAATGCAGATAACTTCTGCTATGTCTGTGCTGTTGTGACTTTTGCATCACAAAAGCGCAGTATAACCACTGTTCTTAAGAAAGCATATGACCTTTATTTTGGCTGCAAAATTGGAGATCAGGACAAGAGATTGGCCCCACGCATATGCTGCAACACTTGTGCAACAAATCTTCGCCAGTGGTTGAACAGGAAAAGGAAATCTGTGCCTTTTGCAGTGCCAATGATTTGGAGACAGCCAACAGATTATATCAGCAATTGTTACTTCTGCATGGTGCCTCCAGTTGGGAAAGTTGTGTCAAAGAAGAAAAAGTGGACTGTGCATTATCCAAATATTCCATCAGCTATACGTCCAGTACCCCATGGAGAAGGACTGCTGGTTCCTGATGCACTAGAATCATTCTCAACCGAGTCAGAAGAGAAGAGGATGAAACTTCTAGTCCTGAACCATCAATGACACATGACCCATATTTTCTCCCATCCTCCTCCTCTGAACCACACCTCATTACACAAGGTGAAATAAATGACCTTGTCACGGATTTGGAACTATCCACAAGTATGGCAGAGCTGTTGGGTTCCAGACTACAGCAATGGGATCTCCTGGCAGGTGATCTTGTCCCATTCTTCTTCATAGAAGGTGATCTTTTAGCCTGCAAAAACATCGATGATGTGATGGCAGCCCCTCAACATCGTTCATGATCCAGATGAGCGGAGACTGTTCACTGATTCATCGAAGACCAGTCTTAAATTTGTTTAGGTGCATAATGGCAATGTTTTACCATCAATTCCAGTTGGTCATGCAGTCCATATGAAGGAAACCTATGAAAACATGAAAACAACTTTTGAGGTGCAAAAACTACGACCAACATCAGTGGCAGCTTTGTGGTGATTTAAAGGTTCTTGCTCGCTTGCTTGGTCTGCAGACTGGACACACAAAGTACTGCCAATTTCTCTGTGAATGGGATAGTATGTGAAAGATTCCCACTACATCAGGAGAGACTGGCCACTCTGACAATCATTGGAACCTGGGAGTAAAAGTGTTCAGCATCCACCACTTGTTGAATCAAGGAAGATTTTGTTATCACTCTTGCACATCAAGCTGGGTCTGATGAAGAACTTTTGTCAAGGCCATGGACAAAACACAAGCAACTTTCAAGTACCTCCATGGAAAATTTCCAAGGTTAAGTGAAGCCAAGATAAAGGAAGGTGTCTTTGTTGGTCCTCAGATTTGTGAACTTCTTCGAGATGATGCATTTGACAGTGCACTGTGTGGCAAGGAAAAGACGGCATGGAAAGCCTTCGAGTTAGTGGCAACAAATTTTCTCGGAAACAACATGGCAGACAACTACAGAAGTTGGTGGAAAACCTCCTCAAGGCATACAAAAGCTTTGGTTGCAACATGTCACTAAAGATATATTTTTTGCACTCTCTTCTAGATTTTTTTCCCCAATGAACTGCAGAGCAGTGAGCGATGAGCATAGCAGGCTATTTCACCAGGACAATGCAACAATGGAGAAACGTTGTCAGGGCAAATGGAGCCCATCAATGATTGCAGACTATTGCTGGAGTGACAGGAGATGCTCCATTTAATGAATACAAGAGGTAAGCCGAGAAGCACATAGTAAACACTGAATAAGCACTAAACTATGTACTTATATATACATAATAGTTTTTTGCCTCATGTTTCATAATAAATTTATTTATATAACCCTTTTGCTGTTTTTAAAAGTGTTACATAAACAGGACAGGTGAAATATTATCATGTAAAGCAACCTTAAACACATGAAAAGACCTAGGTTTACAATTTATGATTAAAACTCTACCAACTACACAATATAAATAGATGTAAAATATAAAAACTTTAATATCTTGGAAACAGTAGCTAATCAGTTGTTTTAACTGTCATATTTGAATTCAGCACATCAAAATCGATAATAAATAGCAAATTTTATCTCTGAAGCAGATGACTTCTAAAATATTGCAGACCAGTGTTATCATAAGTTTTCTGGTGGAAACCCAATGTTGATATGATTTTCCATTTTGGAGGAGCACCAATAAGACCTTCAAGACGGATGCTATAGTGGCAATATTTGATATCAATTTAGCACCATTATCCTTTCAGACCAACATGGCAAAATAAGAAGTCTTCTGGTGGAAACACCATGTTGATTTGCGGTTTTGGAGGAGCAACAGTTAGCATTTCAAGATGGATGCCTTGGTGGCCATATTCAACATCAGAATGGCATTTAGGATGAACAAGAAGAGAATACTTTTATTGAAAACCCCATGTGTCCCATCCATTCTGGAGTAGCAATAAGATTTCAAGATGGACATCACATTGGCAAGGTGAAGTTTTCTTGCAGAAACTATCTCATCTACAGATGGCTGTACAGATAGACAGTTAAGTATACACCCCTCCCCCCATTCTGGGGTAGTGTGTGTATACTGAAGTTATCATTGTCAGACCAACAAAAGCAAGGAAATTTATATATCATCTGCACGCAGCACAATTATATAAACAGAATAAAAATATTAACTTTATTTGCTTCACTACACATGTTGGTATGAAGAAAATAACGAAACAAAGAACTGAAATAGTTTGGGTTTTTTTTCCAAACATTTAACTATAAACAAATCAAAATCAGTCAAAAAATAGGATAGCAATATGAGCAACATTTTGAAAATTGCCTTAAGACTATTATAGCAGCAACATGAACACCATTACATTCATCCTGTTCTGAAACAATATAATGTTAAACAGTTGGGTTGTGTAGAAATCATAGTGAACAAATTATGATTAGCAGATGCACATTAACTATATAAAAAAAACCTTGCTAATCATGCATGCATTGTTGTCCAGAGTACTTTCAGCTCTTGACTATAACACAAAAAAAGGAAAAGAGCATATAACAAACCAACAGAACATAAACATTCTGAAATAAGACAAGTACATGGACAATGAATTCTTAAAGCATGGGCAGGTCAGACTTTTTTATTATTTGGTTTATCAGACTGTGCTTGGAATACAGGCCTATAATTTAACAAAACATTCCTTGCTGCCAGAATGAGTAGTTGAGTGAGAAAATTACTAGTCCTGATGAACCTTCACTAGTCCTTCCCACAAAACCATGTCAAACACGTACAGTGATTGACTACACTTTTATTTCTTACATACCACAATCATTCATAAATCAGAAGTAAAATCTAAAATTAGAAAACAACAAAGACCACTTCAATACACTCACTTCAAGTTCACAAGAAAAACAAGGAGTCTCTAGAAATGAACTGTAAAACAAAATGACTCAATACACACTTTCTGAGCCTCATTACCCAGAAGAAACAAAGTGTTAAATAATATGACTTGGCACACATTTTCAGAGCCTCAATATCTAGGAAAAAAATGACACAACTTCATAAGAGAAAAAGACAAAAACTGCATTCAAACTGATCATTACATATTGCAACTCCAGAGAGACATTTTAAGGCAGTACCCTTTGTGCCTGGGTGAAAGCAGGGTGAAAAGATATCTCTTTACAGCAGTATAGGCACTGTGCGCATTTCACCACTTTTGAATCTTTGAACAAAAATAAGCATCTCCATAATGCTAATCCTGTGCAGATTGAATGGTTAATAATAACAAGGAGTCAGATGACCATGACAATAAAAAAGGAGGCTAACAAGTTTGCAAGTCTGGCTAGCAATCTTTCAGTCTGAGTTTCCTTTGACATTTGCTACCACAGTTTAGATACTTTTATATTGATGTTAGGAGATAAGGTCACAGTTCATTCTCTATCAGAAAGTATTCGCTGAGCACAGGATAGCTACCAACTACTGGAACTAGCAAACTTTAATAACCTTAAATCGAACCCTACCCAAATGAAATCGATAGGATCAGAATTAACTTCCCAGTAATTGTGGGTATAACATTCGTTATGTCTTCTATTCATTCATAAATTCATAAGGCAGAAAGCATGTCAATGAGGCTTTTGTTAGCATCATATGACTACCACACTGACATGTGCTCTTTATGTTATGAATCTCTCTCCACAATTGTTTAACATCACAGGTTTCTGGTGGTTCATCTTGGCATAAATACTTTGAAAAATAGGTCTTTTCATTTTTTAAAGAAAAAATACTTCACTTTCATTTAATATTTTCAAATGTTTTGTCCATTAACATTGGAAAAGTTTTCTTGTAAGCATCCTGTACCTATTGGACTTCTGATGACATCGATATGTAGACTGTGTGATTTGGGTCGGCATGAGACTAGCAATGCAAATGCAGAAGATGTCGGATTTTGACAACACAATAGTTTCCTCTTATTTGCCAATGAATTAAAGATGTAACAGATGTTACAGTTGCAATTTCTGAGAAAATAAATTGTCTTCCAATCTATTTCATGCTCGGTGTAAGGCCATTCATTTTCACTAAGCCAAATAGTAAGCATTTACCCTATGTCAATGAAATGTTATTTCAGTGAATTCCAACTCTGACATGTGCTCTTTATGTTATGAATCTCTCTCCACAATTGTTTAACATCACAGGTGCACTACAACTGCACACCCGAATGTCAAAATATCTATATTGGCGTAGGAAAAGTCAGAGGAAACATGGACTAACAGTCATTGACATACAACTTCATTTTACAAATCTAACAAAACTATTACATAATCAGCCTTGTTTAAGAACTACAATTTGTAAAATCTTCATTTGACTACATACACAAAACACTGACTGATCACCACTGAAACATTACTAGCAAAATTACAAATCCAACAGCAAATTTACAAGTCTCAGGTTAGTAGACAACCACTAATTTTTTAGGGTCCCTGAGCCACAATGACATTGACCTTTGACCCAAAAAAGCAGTACATTTATTCCATGCTTCAAGTGTGAGCCAACTACAAACTTGGGTTAAGATGCAGAACAAAACGATACTCTGCAAAAAAACCTGGTTCTTTTTTCGATCATCACTGACATCAAAACTGATAAGCTTCTTCCTCACCACGTGCAATGCTGAACTAATATTACTGTGCGGCAACTATTTCTCTTCTTTTAATCACAACAACATGAACTTTTTACCTTATGGAAGCCATGGCGACTTGGTGGTTAGCCTGCCAGATTCACAACTGAAAGGGTTCAGGTTAGAATTCTACTCATGTTCTGTGCTATCAAAGAAGTAACCAAACCAAATGGACATTTTAACCCCCAAATCAATTGGCTTCTTATTACACAAATACAAGCCATCCACAAAGTCTAATAACTGGTGAACAAAAGTTGTTGTGCAAAAACCATCTTGCTGCTTCAGCCACACTAACACAGACCATTAACCATGATATAAAAACGTTTCTTCTTTATCCAAAGTGCATGGTGCAACCATCCTCAAAGTTTGCTAACTGTAGATTGTGATTAACTCAAGCATTGTGCTGAAATGAACTGGCAACAGATGACATTTTAACATAATAAAGTCTGCACTGGTGGACATATAAAAACATTAACCAAAACCTTAATACAAATTTATGACAACCCCAACACCAGGATCCAAGTGGCAAGTTAGCATGCCATAAAATGGTCTTAGGTTCCAAGTGACTTGTGGCAAAACTTGAACCAAAATAAAGTGCAAATTTTCCAGGAATGTGACCTTAACCCCAAGATAAAAGGTACAAGCAATCATGTTGTAGAATTAACTATCTTAGCATCAAATTTGTATTAAGAGATCTGGGAACTTTACACATATAAAAACTTTTAACCAAAATTTCAAATATTAATAGTGCTGCTGGGTGTAGTAGTAAAATTTATCCCACTCTCCAAGTTTGCACAGGGAAAGAATTGGCTAGCCATTTTTTCCCTGGGGAAAGAATTAGCGCCGGTGGCCTAGTGGTAGAGCATCCGCCTTGGATGCGGGAGGTCATGGGTTCGAAACCTGGCCGAGTCATACCAAAGACTTTTAAAAAATGGTACTAACAGCTGCCTCACTTGGCGCTCAGCATTAAGAGGTTAGTGTTAGGACTGGTCGACCTGGTGTCAGGATAATGTGACTAGGTGGGACAGCATGCTACATGTCTGCGGCATGATGCTCCAGTGCTAAATATCACTCTAAACTGACACACTGCAGACATTGCAGCGATATGACTGAAAATTTTTTAAAGCTACGTTAAACATCTAAGTCACACTTTCACTAGGGGACACAACTGCTAGCCAATTCTTTGCCCCTCCAGCTGAAAGTTTCCCCCTTGGGGAAAGGATTGCCTAGGTGATTCCCCCCCCCCCCGTCCAAACAATGGGCTAGCCAATTCTTA